>CAICTM010000143.1:0-107272 GCA_903772945.1 Seminavis robusta
CGCTCAAAGAGGTCAACAAGCGCTGGCAGCCATTGCCACGTCCTTCCACATGGCTCAGCGAACCTCTCCCACCTACCTCGACCAGGGAAGAGCAATCTACTGGCCAGCTCTACACCAACAAGTAGAATCCTACCGCCGTCAGATCCTCCACCACAACCCAAACTGGCAGTCCCAATGTCAGTCCCTCATCACATTGTTCTTGCTGGCCTCCACAGCCCCATTCCCAAAGATCGCGCTGAAGGGAGACCTAATATGCATTGCCGCTTACTACCTTCTTCGCAGTGGCGAATACAACTACACTCCTCCCAAGCAACAACGTCGCACCCAGCGTTTTCGGGTTAAAGACATCATTTTAGCCGAGCAGACCAATCTCTTATACCAACACTGCCACCCCTACACATCCTTCTCACAGCTGAATATCCAACCCTCAGGATCACCAACCAGAAATGACGAGTCAATGATCAATCACCAATGCACCCACACGGACTTACAAGCCCTGTTCAAAGCTCTTTAGCACGACGGGCTTGCACACATTATGAACACACAACATATGAACCAGCCATTAGTACCTACTTTACTTCCAGATCGATCGCCCAAGCAAATCCGACTCGCGACATTAAACAACCCATCAATCAGCAGTCACCCATTCAATCTCACACAATACGGGATTTACCCAGACATGTCAGCAGCCTTATCTCTACGGCTGGAGGGGCCATGGCAATGAAACTCAATGGTGCAGATGAAATCACCATCATGAAACAAGGCGATGGACCTCAGAACTTTCCTCCAGTACATTCACGAACAAATTCGAGCCCTAACCAACGGCTGGCAACACGCATGCACGACATATTCATTCACAAACATGACCCACACATCATTCACCCACATCTAACAACACACCATTGAGACTAGTCTTAACTAATAGATTGTCTCTTATTTCACATCTCCAAACTAATAACCAAAACACTCTTCAACACCCATCCTACATCGGTGACTTGAACTAGCCGGGCCTTTCATGGCACGAACGCCCACTACGTTCATCACCTCATACAACATACACACATGGACCATCCACTTCATCAGCCCATAACATCTCAAATGGGCTGACTACACAAATGGAGGTTCTATGGATCAAAAGCTTATGCAAATTGATCCACTCCAAGTGAGCTTTAGAGCAATAACACTAGTAATGCTGCTTCAAAGCCCAACTTGGTGTGCCTTCTAGCTCTAGCACCATAGGCACAGTCACAGGCCAGTCCACATGAGCTGATGTTGTAGGTCACTGAAAGTAGCTCTCGAGTAGCCCACAAGATATCGATTCAAGAACTTATCGCGTGAAGATCTCACAGTCTACCTGTATGGACGAAACGTGTGCCCGAGATACAGGTAGACGTAGTGAAGCTTCGCGCGAAAAGGGCGCATGCACCTCTGCAGCCCCGATTCCTCACTTTTGTTCTTTTCTTGGATCAATCGATCTTCGTGAAGAAGCAGCCCACTTACCCACCCTCTACCTATTGTAAATTGATTGCTCCTTAGATGGAGGTTCTATGGATCAAAAGCTTATGCAAATTGATCCACTCCAAGTGAGCTTTAGAGCAATAACACTAGTAATGCTGCTTCAAAGCCCAACTTGGTGTGCCTTCTAGCTCTAGCACCATAGGCACAGTCACAGGCGAGTCCACATGAGCTGATGTTGTAGGTCACTGAAAGTAGCTCTCGAGTAGCCCACAAGATATCGATTCAAGAACTTATCGCGTGAAGATCTCACAGTCTACCTGTATGGACGAAACGTGTGCCCGAGATACAGGTGGGGGCTCGGAACCGAACTCTCTTGTCTACTGTCTGTTCATCCATTCCCAACCCGATGTACTGTAGTGCGTCTAGCCAGCTAGTTGCGAGACAAGATCAGGAAGACGTGCAGTATACTTGCGAATGATGAGGGACATTGGGCAGGAAAATCGAGGGGCTGGTATCCTGACGCGACGATCGAGCGTTGCACATAGGACCCACCAGCAGCCATCCATCCAACAAGTCCCAAACCACTACTACCCAATAGTTTCCACGAGCACTCCTGTTGTATCCGGCACGACTGGTATGGAGGATGATCCATATTTTGGAATGTGGATGTATCCGGAGCTCATGGACATTGTGGCCTTGGTGGCCGCCCTCTGTTTGGGTGTAGCATCCACGTCCTTGTCGGCGTTTTCGGCCGAAGAAATTGCTCCTGCCAACGAACGCTACCTGGCACAAAAAGAAAGTTCTACAGGGCCGTGGAGCAAAGGCAGTGCTCCCGTCTCGTTTGGGATCATGATATTTTGTGGACTGGCCACCTCGCTCAGCAGTCTTTGCTTGGTCTTGTCGGTGGGTGCCCGGTTCATGTTGACGTATATTGCCAACCTCGACAATGATTCCCCGGCACGAACATTTCTGCTGCAATGGGCCAACCCCATGTCGATTGTGGTCATGATCACATGGTACCTGGCTCTTGGATGTGCGGCTGGCTCCTTTTACTGGATTGGATGGGTTGTCTTCCCTCCCGAAATTGCCAGCAGTGCCACCATTGTGGCCTTTGGATATGTTTTTGTCATTGGAATTGCTCTTTTATTCTTTTTCTCCATTTATGTGGCGTGGAAATCCATCCGTCTCCACAAAAAGAAGAAACATGCCTCTAGTACACCACAAAGAATCCAGGAGACGCCAATTCGAACCAACCAGCAGCAAATATTTGGCCATATTGTTGTGGAACAGGAGGTGGCACACCAAGTGACTAACCAATCCGCTTCATATTCATCTCAGAACAATTTCAAGCAGTCCTGTTCCTTCACGGATGAAACTGTGGAGCTCGAGAGCAGTTGCAACAAAGATTCCCAGAGTCGCATGGAAGACCATACTGCATCATTAAAGACAAAGGAATATTCCGAGAAGGAGGCTATGGAAAAGATTCGGTTCCTCCGAGAGAAACTGCGAAATTTGGAAATGGACTTGTTGGAAAGTTCCAAGCCCTCTTCAACGAGTGTATTATCAATCTAGCTACTTTGGTTACGAGCGACGCAACGATGACCCACGGAAATCCACTGCCAATCCACAATTCGCTTCTTTTTTGCCGTTGCAAATTGCCTGATTCTTCATGGCAGATATCGATCTTGGCACTCGATCGTGCTGGAGCAACTGTCGGTGTGTGTGTATGGCATTCCTCCTTGTGGTTGCTCCCGTCACGTCAACTTTCCAAGTTTGATCGGATCCTACTTTGAGTTCCATTGACAATATTTGGTGCTTCCCTCATGTTTTGCATGATTATGGCCATGGACGATCCATCCGGAATGAACGACACAGCTACATATCGACGGACCGCGCATTGGATGTCCGCAGCCCCAAAACTTGGTCACGGCAAGTGAAGAAGCCTGAAGCTCGGACCAGATAGTACGTTCTGTTCTTCTATCACAAGCAAGTTTGCTTGACTTGACTAGTGTCTCCCCAGCATTCAGCGCGGGGTTTTTTCTTCCAATGTGTACGTAGGTTGTGCCTGGAGCACAAACCAACGCTCGATAGTTACTTCCCAATACTCATAAAAGTAGGCTAGGTGGTCTCCGTGTTAGTCCTCAATTTGTTGCCATGTTCCCACGGAACAGCTATTTCATAGCTAGCCCCACATTCCGCATATTCTTGGGGTAAGCCTGGCCCCTCCCCGGCTTCTAGACCAGTCGATATGTTCCCTACTCTCACACCCTTCGCTCATGGGGTCCCATGGACGGGAAGCAAGTGAGGACAGAAGCCTCTATAGTCTACCAATTGACAGCCATACTGCCATTGATTGCATAAATTCTGACAGCTAGTTCCAGGTACCATTGCATTGACAAGAGCTGTGCAAATTGAAATTGTGAGAAATCCCGAAATTGGTATTGTGAGAAGTCCAGAAAGCTACCAGTAGAATTGTGAGAAGTCGGAAAAAATATGAATTGTGAGAAATCAGAAAAAATTGTAATTGTGAGAAATGGGAAAAAATTGTAATTGTGAGGAATCGGAAAAAGTTGTAATTGTGAGGAATCAGGAAAAGTTGGAATTGTGAGAAGTCGGAAAAAATTAGAATTGTGAGAAGTCGGAAAAGATTGTAATTGTGAGGAATCAGAAAAAATTGGAATTGTGAGAAGTAGGAAAAAGTGTAATTGTGAGAAGTCAGAAAAATGGGAATTGTGAGAAATCGGAAAAAGTTGTAATTGTGAGAAGTCGGAAAAAATATGAATTGTGAGAAACCAGAAAAAATTGTAATTGTGAGGAATCGGAAAAAATTGTAATTGTGAGGAATCGGAAAAAGTTGTAATTGTGAGAACTCGGAAAAAGTTGTAATTGTGAGAAGTCGGAAAAAATTAGAATGTGAGAAGTCGGAAAAAATTGTAATTGTGAGGAATCAGAAAAAATTGAATTGTGAGAAGTAGGAAAAAGTTGTAATTGTGAGAAGTCAGAAAAATGGGAATTGTGAGAAATCGGAAAAAGTTGTAATTGTGAGAAGTCGGAAAAAATATCAATTGTGAGAAACCAGAAAAAATTGTAATTGTGAGAATAACGAAAAAATTGTAATTGTGAGAACTCGGAAAAAGTTGTAATTGTGAGAATCAGAAAAAATTGGAATTGAGAATCGGAAAAAGTGTAATTGTGAGAAGTCGGAAAAAATTGAATTGTGAGAATCGGAAAAGTTGTAATTGTGAGGAATCGGAAAAAATTGAATTGTGAGAACTCGGAAAAAGTTGGAATTGTGAGAAATCAGAAAAAATTAGAATTGTGAGAAGTCGGAAAAAATTGTAATTGTGAGGAATCGGAAAAAATATGAATTGTGAGAAATCAGAAAAAATTGTAATTGTGAGGAATCGGAAAAAATTGTAATTGTGAGAAGTCGGAAAAATAAGAATTGTGAGAAGTCAGAAAAAGTTGTAATTGTGAGGAATCGGAAGAAGCTGGAATTGTGAGAAGTTGGAAAAAGTTGGAATTGGAGAATCGGAAAAATTGTAATTTGAGAATCGGAAAAATTGTAATTGTGAGGAATCGGAAAAATTTGAATTGTGAGAAGTCGAAAAAAAAATGAATTGTGAGAAATAAGAAAAATTGTAATTGTGAGGAATCGGAAACAATTGTAATTGTGAGAAGTAGGAAAAAATAAGAATTGTTGAGAAGTCGGAAAAAGTTGTAATTGTGAGGAATCGGAAGAAGTTGGAATTGTGAGAAGTTGGAAAAAGTTGGAATTGTGAGAAGTCGGACAAATTGTAATTGTGAGGAATCGGAAAAATTTGAATTGTGAGAAGTCGGAAAAAATACGAATTGTGAGAAATCAGAAAAAATACGAATTGTGAGAAGACGGAAAAAATTGGAATTGTGAGAAGTCGGAAAAAATCGGAATTGTGAGAAGTCGGAAAAAGTTGTAATTGTGAGGAATCGAATCTTGAAAATTGAATTGTGAGGAATTGGATCCCATTCATTCCCTCAAGACTGAAGGAGGTTCCGAGAAAGCAAGAAAGCAAGATCCACCAAGGCGACAAGAGCGACAAGTTAGCACGATTGTTGGCGACGACCTCTTCTTCTCCACTCGAGCAGCCAGCCAAATCCCATTACAGACAACTATAACAAACCCAAGCAAAGGACCCACACCAAGACACAAGAGATTTGAAAGACAATGGCGAACAATAATTCGGAGTTCAAAGTGCCCTCCCTGTTCGCAGGCCCAACGACTACCACCACCAACAACCAAACGAACAGGACGGCGTATCCGCCAACGACTTCAGCTACTGCAGCTACTTACACGCCCTCGACAACAGCCAGTGGTTATACTCCTTCGGCAGCTGCAAGGGGGTACAATCCATCTGCAGCTGCAAACGGCCACACTCCGTCGGCAGCAGCCGTGGGATACCCTTCAGGCGGATCTTCTTCTAAATATACACCTTCACAGGCAGCAAGTGGCGGTTACAATGCTGCCGGATCCAAAAGCACATATGTTCCTTCTGCTGCTGCCATGAGCTACACACCATCGGCTGCAGCCACAAACTATAGTTCAGCTGGTGCTGGTACAGGCCAGAATGGCGCAAGAAACACTACTACCGGTACTACTACGGGGTATGTTCCATCTGCTGCAGCCATGGGATATACTCCCTCCACTGCCGCCAATGGAGCAGGTAAGAGTGGTGGTACTAGCAACACTGGGGGATACGTTCCTTCTGCAGCAGCTATGAGCTACACCCCATCGGCTGCGGCTACGAGCTACACTCCATCGGCGAGCAGTGCAGGCCAGAATGGCGCTGGGGGGTATGTTCCTTCTGCTTCAGCTATGACATATACACCATCAACTGCTGCTATGAGCTACACTCCATCAGCTGCTGCCAGTGCCTCAGGTCAAAATGGGGGATATGTTCCGTCTGCTACAGCCATGAGCTACACTCCATCAGCAGCTGCGACAACCTACACTCCATCAGCTACAGCCATGAGCTACACTCCTTCAGCTCCTGCTAAAACCTACACTCCATCAGCAACTGCTTCAAGTTACACTCCATCAACTGCCGCGATGGCCAGTGTTCCCTCGATATTCTCGGCTCCACCCCCAGCACCGCCTTCCAATCCACCCAAACCCAACCACAGCGTGACTCAATCAGCTCCGTATGCACAGCTACCACCTCCGCAACAGCAACAGCCGCAGTACCAACAACCGCCACAGCAGTCCCATGCGCCACCACAGCATCAGCCACAACAACAACAACAACATCGACCAGAAGGCGTCATGAACGAACAGCAACGACTAGAGTTTGAGGCCAACCAACCAGAAGCGCTCAAGCACGCCGATATTTGGATGATCTCGGGATGCGAAGATCGACAAACCAGTGCCGATATTTCCAATGTCAATTCGTTCCAGCTCCCCGATCCTCACGGGCGTGCCGGTGGAGCATGCACAGCGGCGCTCCTCAATGTCCTCTACGAGAATGACAATCAGAATCGACAATACTCATTCATGGATGTCATGAAGAAGATGCGATCCATGATTAAAAGCAAGAAATTGACGCAAATTCCACAATTGTCTTCCACCCATCCCATTGACATGAATCGCAAGTTCGAAATGGTCCCCGAAGGCCTCACGGGGACACGACGCGCCGTCATTATTGGCATTAATTACACGGGACAACAGGGCGCGCTGCGGGGTTGTCACAACGATGCGTTTAATATGAAAAAGTACATTCAGCAGCGACATGGGTTTCAAGAACAGCACATGACATTGCTCATTGACGACGGCAATCACTCGAAACCTACCAAAGCCAATATTTTGGCAGCGTACAAACAAGTCGTGGCCGAGAGTCGTCCTGGCGATGCCATCTTTTTGCATTACAGTGGTCACGGTACCAAAGTCAAGGATTTGAATGGCGACGAAGCCGATGGATACGACGAAGCACTGGTGCCATTGGATTTCAAAAAAGCCGGTCAAATCATTGACGATGATCTCTACACGATTATCGTGGGAGGCTTGCCTCGTGGCGTGCATGTGGTGTCGGTAATGGATTGCTGTCATTCCGGTACCATTCTGGACTTGCCGTATATCTTCAAGGCGAATGGCGAATTCAGTCAAATGGAGATTGATGAGGGCTACAATGAGAAGAAGGGTTTCTCCTTTTTTGGCGGCGACACGGGGAAAATGCTCGGTGCTGCTGTGGTCGGCGGCATACTTGGAGGACTGCTTTTTTAGCTGGCAAAGTTGATGCTTCCGAAGGGTGCAACCGTAGAGTTAGGCGAACTTTTAGAAATCAATATTTAAATACAGCGTACTAGTATACAACAGTAGGATTTAGTTGGTTTACTAGGATCTGTATCGATCGTCCCTGAATCTATTCATCGAAACACAGAATCCAACGGATCTTCTGGCAACACCATTTCCTCCTGCCGCTGTTTGTGCTTCTTTTGTGCCTCTTTGCGTGCCACGTAGGATTGTCCCTTGAGTTTTCTCATTTCCGCACGGCTATTATTGGGCGAGACAAATGCAGAATTTCGAAAGAGCGATTGTCCTCCAAAGGATCCATGAAAGATACAGACGGGGTTGAGGACAAAGCGTGGCCCAATTTCGACGAGGGATCCCTTGTCGTCTTGCTTGAGTTGTTGTGGATCGGGTTCCGTGATTTGGTAGTTTCGTACCCAAATCTGTACAAAGAAATAAGACAATGAAACAAAAAGCAAAAAGCAAAAGAAGAAGCATGATGAGTTACAAACAGTATGAAGGACGTGATACCAACAAAATTTTCTGTGCAAGTATGGTTGATCGTCTCATTCCATCGTAGTATTATAATGTGATTGTTCTCATCCCGAAACTCTTGGAGTTTGGTCCGACATACGCTCATCGTTTCAAATCCTCGACGATCCTTTACTCTCATGAATGGATGGGTGTGTGTGCGTACCTTTTTATCGGCATAATAAAATGCCATGACCCGATCGACAAACGGTTTGGCTTTGGGATGACCTCTTGGAGTTCCAAAAATATCGACAAACAATTCTCGCAACAACTTTAAATGTCCCAATCGCGTAAACGACTCATCAAATGACAGAACAGGTCGACTGCCCCGCATACAATTTCCCGTCAATTTCAATTCGTCCATGGTGTGAATATTGGACACGTGAAATTTGACCGACGGACCGGTACCCGTTTTTCCCATCCACAAATAGGCGTCTTGTCGTTTGCGACATTCCAAAAACAAGACGCTGTTGCATTCGCGCATGGCGGCAATGTCCGTCATGGCACGACCAATGCCATCGGGGCCCGGATCCAATTTGGCTTCCTTCTTGTGATGCGGAATGCACGTGCGCAAATCTTCCAGTAAATGGCGGAATCGGGCCGTAATGCCACGAGAACATGAGATTAGACAGCGTTGTTTGTTGCGGTATTTACCGTCACTTATAAAACTGGGAACGACAGGAGGAGATTCCGGTTCTTCTTCTTCTTCTTCTTCTTCACTGCTAACGGCACCTTCATCAGCTTGTTCCTCCTCTTCTGGTTCCTCGTTCTTCATTGCCTCCTCTTGGCTTGGAACATCTTCTTCTTCTGTCTCCTCTGTTTCCGCCTTGGGGCGCTTGCTTTTGACTTGCTTGTCTTTCTTCTTGTTCTTGCCCATCATGTGGATTTTTGTGTTGTGGCAGTGGATGGAGTTCAAAAATAAATGGAGTGAGAAAAAATAATGAAGCAAAGAAGATTTTGTTGGTTGGGTGGTGGAGGCAGGGATCGAGGTGTCAATCAATGCGCGAGGTGCGCGACACCCATTAGAGACAGAGATAAATAGATTTTGCGAATTACATCATTAGAGATAGAAATAAGATGATCATCTGGCTCACCATGGATCTTATCTATGCCACACTGTTGCTTGGGTGGGTGCTGGAGGACAATCTCGCAGTTGACAGTGTGGTTGCACTGGAAACTGGAATGGAATACATCTACTAGACTAGCTAGTCTAGTCTACTCTTACGGTACAAAGAGCATGGCCTTTCCTTGCAATACATGGGTGTGGATGTTGTTCAATTTGTTGGACTTGCTTTAGATATTTGCATCATCATTCACAAGAAACGCTCTGTGTTTTTGCAGAGCCTATTAGCCAGGGCTTTTTTGTGCAAAGAACGCTTTTTGAGTCGGATGGCTGTGTGGGAGAATACAGACTTCCAATAGATAGATAGACTAGACTATCTTGCTGGGTCCGTTCCGCCAGCCACTGACTGCTGACAGGTGATGCAAGAAGTCCGATACGACAGTACAGTCGTACTGTATACTTTAGAAGTATGGTAGCCTGTAAACAAAGCCAAAGGCATCCGCTCTTTTGTTTTATGATGGTTAACAGTGATCAGGTACGGAGTAGACTACAGCGTGTGTGGTGTGGTGGAGTAGACGTTGCGACGTTGCATTTGTGGTGGTTGCAAGCTTCTTTTCCATGTTTGCAGCTTGAGTTTCGAGGTTTCGAGTGTCAACGATCAAACATCAAACCTTCTGATTGTGGTCAGTGGTCAATGGTGAAGCTGCCGTTTGGTGACAGCCTTTCTGCAGCACAAAGGCTTTGATGACTCCAAGCGAATCTCTTGGAGTCTTTGGACTCTCACAGATCCGAGATGATGAAGAACCTTATTAATATCTCCAAGCTCGGGTCCTACTCAAGATTACCGTACGAAATAGACTGTTACTGTGGCTACTTATCTATTTTTCTCTGGTAGTGGTACGGTACCGGTAAGAATTGTAAGACATACGACTCACTAAGTCCTGATGCGTTAATTCACTTAAAAATTGGATTGCCATAAGTGTGGCCACGGTTGTAAGCTGAATGTGCACTTTCCAAAAGAGAAGTCTGGCTCCGCTCACAAACTGGCTGACACCAGCAAGAGCTGAGATATCCGATCCAAGTAAGGTGCCACACCACGATCACTCTCACTTTTTTTTGAGTTGTCTGACAACCCAATAACCCAATAATGATGGTTTCAACTTTGACAAAACTCGTTTGGACGACTTTGCTCTTGCCCTGGTCTCTGGCTGACCATGGCCGTGGCATGGTGGAAGAAGCGGAGGCTGATGATGGGAGCAACCAGATTCGAATCTTGACATTTGATTATCCAGGCTTTGATCTGGTGGGGATGGAAAAGAATGCCAAGAACTACTTTGAAAAGACGGGCGTGTCGGTAGTGTACGAGAAGGTAGCTGACTTTTTTGGCTTGCAGGAAGAGATTCGAAGCCAAGCGGAGAATCGCTTGCCGCTCTACGATGGCTACATTTGCGCACCCTCCGTGGTCGGATCCGTCGCCCAGTATGAGGGGTGGGTGGACTTGACCGAGACGGTTCGGACACGGGATGAAATTGAGTGGCAAGATATGTTGTTGGGTATTCGGGAGACTGTCGCTGTTTGGGACAACAAGGTTTACATGCTACCGCTCGACGGAGATGCACACTTTCTCTTCTACCGCGAGGATATCCTCCAAGCATTTGGCCTGACTGTGCCCCGAACATGGGACGAGTACTGGCAAGTGGCGAAAGCTGTGCACGGACAGGAGTTTGAAGGGAAAACGCTGTCGGGGTCCTGCATTGGCCGCCAAGAAGGCTTTCAAAACAGCTATTGGCTCACCCTCGTCCTTAGCAGCTACACGCAAACGAGGGGACCATCTCAAGGCCATCTATTTGATCCAACGGATATGACGCCCCTTGCTGGAGAGGCCCTAGCGGAGACAATCAAGATGATTGAGCTGCAAGCGACATACGGACACCCGCTAGGTACGTACCGTGCGCCCATACAGTTACAGTAGACCACCCATGCCCGTGCTCAACTTTCTTCTAACCTTCTTTTCGTCTTCCGGCTACTACTAGAGTTTGAAATGCACGGTGGTGGTGGAGAGCATTCGGTCAATCTCCAAGCCATGAATAATGGAACATGTGTCTTGACCTACAATTGGGGCGATAGCTTCAAGGCTGGCCAAAGTCCAGACAGCGCGGTCAAGGACAAAATGAAAGTTGCCCAGACACCAGGATCGACTCGAGTCTACAATCGAATGACAAAAAAGCTTGAGCCCTGTACGGAGGATCTCTGTGGTGGCCCATCTGGTGAATTCCATGAGGACATTGGTTGGGTCAATCGGGCTGCGTACCTGGCATTTGGTGGATGGTCTGCTGCTGTCAACAACAACATTAACGACGTCCGGAAGAAGCAGACCTTGGACTTTCTCGTCTACATGAACTCGCCCAAAGTATCACTGGAAGATACAATATTGGCACCCGGCACACCAGCGAATCAGACCACGGGTGTGGATCCGTACCGCTCGTCGCACCTGGATCCTGCATTGTGGGCGGCACAGGGTTACGAGAAGGCATCAGCACAGTCCTACGCAAGCACCATCAAGGAAACCTTCCGAAACCCCAACTTGGTGCTCGACCATCGTTTCTCAGGGGCGGATCGTATTGCTGTGTCTATTGATTCGCATCTGTCCAACTATCTCTCCAGAGCAGGTAAGGCCAGGCAATTGCTTGTCATGCCCCGGCATCATGATGGAATCATGCCGCTCACACATTGCTTTCCTACATGAATCTCCCAGTGATTGAAAAGTCTCTCCCTGTGGATGAGGAAGCACGGCAGTTGGAAAGACTGAAAGTCGCTGACGCAATGGCGGAAGAGTTTCGAGAGATTATAGCTGATGAAGACAGCAAACCAGAAAGCCTCATCCCAGTCCTCTCGCAGTACCAACTAGCTCTTGGCATCTATAGTATGTATCAGTTTGCGAACAGGGTGCTGCCAGTTTCATCCAGGTTGAATCACCCCCTCACCTTGTCTTTTTCTCTTTTTACCCACTAGAACCACCCTATGACCACAAGGACATTGGCGGTATCCGAGTTGTTGGTTGGATGCTGGCTGCAACTGTCATTGCTTGCTCCGTTGCCTTTGCTCTGTGGGTTGCAGTCAAACGAGAAACAAGAGTCATCAAGGTCAGTGCAGAAATGCATGCCCTCAACAATGTCCTTCCCTTCCTTGGAAGACTCATCATTGCCCCGCCCATCTTTCTTTTGTGCTGTCATGGTTTCCTTCACAGGGTTCCCAACCTGGCTTCCTACTACTGATTTGCCTTGGTACAATCACGATGGCCAGCGCCATATTCCCTCTCGGAATGGATGATGACTACTTTGGCAAGGTCGACGACGAGTGTCCGGAATGTGATGCTGCTTGCAAGACATGGCCGTGGCTCTTCTTTGTTGGCTTTACCATCATCTTCAGCGCGATCTTCAGCAAGCTTCTGCGGCTCAACAAGTTCATAGCACAATCACTGAAAGCGGGAAAGGCAACACGGCAAGCAAAGAACATCAAGGTGGAGACCAAAGACGTCATTCTTCCATTTGCAGCCCTCCTCTCCTTGAATGTGGTTCTGTTGACAATTTGGACGGTAGTCGACCCACTTGTGTGGCAGAGAGTTCCAACCGGCGAGTTCAGCTCATACGGAACGTGCAAGCCAGAACATGGAACTCCTGCTATCGTTCTCGGTTTGTTTCTTGGAGCCGTCAACCTGGGGGCCTTGCTCTTGGCAGAGATTGAAGCCTACAAAGCCAGGAACATCAGTGATCACCTGAGTGAAAGCAAGTACATTGGCCTGGCCACTGTGAGCATGTTCCAAATGTTTGCGATTGGGATTCCTGTCATCTTCCTTGTACAAGACAAGCCAGAAGCGCAGTTCTTCGTCTATTCAGGTATCATTTTTGTCATTTGCATGGCAATCCTTTCACTAATCTTCCTTCCAAAGGTGCACTTTGACCGCCACCCTCCTCCAAAGGCCACTATCAAGGGATCCAAAGATTTTGGACTGAATCTCAAGCTACCCAAGTATGGCAGCAGTCAAGTGTCTAGCTTTGAAGACGACTGTGACTCAAACAGCTCTGATGACGAAGACGAGAACACACTGGAACTGATTCGTCTTCGGCGTGCCGTAGAAGAGTACAGATTCAAATTCTATTCCTTGAAGAGAGAGGTGGAAAGCAAAAAGTACATGGAGGTGGAACCCTTCCTGGCAAGTCTGGAAAACAAGACTGTGGTGAAACAAGGGGTGGCGCCAATGGAGCAACCTTCATCCTGCTCGGCCGAAAAACCCAAGTTCTGGACGGACAGTGGCTTTGATCTCTTTACACAGTACATCCCACCGGAAGAGCAAGTAGTATCACAAGAAGAAGCGCCTCAACCTGAGGAAGCAGACAGTGACAACCGGAAGAACAACGAAACTGAAGAGGGACCCCCGCAACGTTCCGCGCATTACGGTGGCTGGGGTAAGAGTGACTTTGAAGTTTTCTCAGAGTTCGAGCAGCAGCAACGGGACGAGGAAGATGCGACTTCAGAGGACCCAGAAAAGGGAAAAGTTTCATGTGTTGGTGTCAGCGAAGAGGGGCAGGCTGATGATGAAGCCTCTATAGCTAGCTAGCTCCAACAGTCACTACATGTACATAATTTATATTGTAACAGTTCAGTTTTATTGCCTGTGCTCTACTGCTTCAGTTGTTCAAGCTGAGCCAGCAACCCTCGTCACTATCCAGCCCCCCCCCCCCCACCATCGCCCAACCAATTTCCGCAACCCTCCCTTCCATGCCGTGAATGAACTTCCAACCTATTCTAGGTTCTAGCCATTGCCGCCACTGAGAACTTGATCCACAACAGCCAGTGTTGAAGGAATTGCAACGGGGGCACTGGGTACCCAAGAAATGCCAAATCACCCGGTGACTCTTGGTCTCACAATCGTTGCACATAATGTCGACCACACGCTGCTACGATGTGTTGATGTGTGTGTTGTAGGGGTTTGTGGTACCGTACCGATGATGACTGACTGTCGCCTTGTCGACGTACAGATTCGACTCCACTCTTTCTTTGCGAAAGTTGCTCTTCGTCCAACGGTGCTTTTGGTGTACCGGTGGTACAATGTACAATGTACGTACACTGGCAACATGTCATTGGTGCCTCCGGTCATCGGGGATTTTTGTGGGATCTGACTCACGTAGAACTGTACTGAGCTTCTACGTGTACCAGAGAAAACACTCCAAATCAGTGGTTCATTGGATTTTGGCCAATTCTCGGGGATTCTGGTAGTATTTGGAGAATCAAATCTGCCGAAAATAAATGATCACTTCCGGCTCTTTTTTGCCAAAAAGAACGTCATTCGGAACCTCTAATGGTCTCGAGACCGCTTGGACAGCCCGAGGCATCACTTGCTTTCTTTGTGTGCATTGCCTTCATTTGACCCATCACAATCATCCTTCTATCCATATAGAGACTATATCCTTGCCCTTTGACAAAACAAAATGAGCATGCAAGGTCCTACTACTACTAAACTGGAGTCGTCGCTACGCTGTCGCTATACGGCGGCTTGGGTGTTGTTCTTTCTGCTGAGTTTTATCATTTTTGTAGAGTTTCGATTCAACTTGGACCACACAGGAGTGCTCAAATCATATTATGGGGACAACGATCAGAGGGAACGAAATGTCATTGTGATCAACACGAACATCAACAGTAGTGAGAAGAAGCAGAAGATCAGTCCCAGCAATACTGTGGTGGAAGTTCCTCTGTTTGACTTGTCGAGTGTCCCAGATCTCCAATGTGGAATGAATTATTCCGATTTTGTGTCTCTATCATCTACTTGGACACAGAGCTGGAAGCAACAACAACAACAACGAGGAGACAAGAACAATCCTCTGCCTCTGGCATGGACAGTAAGTGGAGGAGAAAAGTATTCCGTCTACTTGCCAATGCTGTTGGGCCGATGGAAACGATTGGGAATGCATCCCGTCATGGTCATGGCACTCGATCCCTACACGGCCAATCTCGTGTGTGGTGGAATGAACAGCAACAACCAGTTCTTTTTTTTTGCCATCCAATGGGATCAACCCAAAGAATCCTATTCCCGTGTGGCCGATGTCAAATTCGAATTGCCCGCCATGCTGATTGACCAAGGCATTCCTTCCTTTTTCGTGGAACCCGACATTTTCTGTCGACGCAATCCCATTCCCACGTTTGTACAAGAATTGGCCGCCAATTCCAGTGATGACAAGGTACTCCAATACAATCCGCAAAATGCTAGTAATACACCCTTTGATCTCATTCACTTGGGACACATCAAACCCAATTGGTATCCCAATATTGGCGCCTACTACGTTCAGCCCAATCCACACGTGGCCACGTTTTTCCGCAATACCCGCACCATTCTTCGACATTCCAAAAATGGGGGTCGATTCTCCCCGGTACTACCCGACAACAACAACAAACCCGCTCGCAAACCCCCCTTTTTTGATCAATTTGTGTATTACCTCTGTCTCCCCGAACGATCTTACGAACGAGGCACCCGCTTGGCCGAGCACTTGTACCAACCCGGGACCACCAAGGATTGGGTGGATGACTGTCACCGCAATGTTACAACGTTTCGCTACAAGGCCATTTCCAATGAAATCATGAGTTACGCTCCCGTCATTACCGACAATACACATTGCATTCATCCGCTCATGGGACGACCGGGAATGCCCTTTACCGCCAAAAAGCATGGCATTCACATTTTTCGCATGAAATATCAGATTGCGGCATTGATGGCCTTGGCGGTCCACTCGAATCGGACTGTGATTTTGCCACGCAATGTACGACAGCAAGATGGACATGCCGTACAATTGCCGCAATTGATGAGTATCGTGTCCATGGAAGAAAGCTTGGGCGGTGGTCTCCAGTATCGATTTGATGTTCCCAAACCCTTGTTGGATTCGTACGGTATGGTCATGAAACAGCACCATGCCGTCTACATGGCACAAGACAATCATTCCTTTCAAGATTCCTTACAAGCCATACAGGCACATCGTCATGTACCGGTTGTGTCGGTGGACAAATCGTGTCTGTTGGTCAAGGATGAGGACAAAGATCAACAACAACAACCGAATACTAATAGTGTAAGCCACAAGGAGGTCTTGTCCGTCATGGACAAGATCCGATGGTGCATTGGGATCCGGGACATTCAGTTCCACGAAGCGCAACAAGGAGTGCACGGCAAGTATTGCGAGAAATGGTATGTCGTGAATGCAAAGGGTGTCAACTGGGAATAATAGATAAAAGCAAGCAAGCAAAGACCGAGTAGCTAGGCTAGCTATTCAGCTAGCCGCCGTCATGCTTGTTTGCTTGCTACCGGTAGGAAAAGCAATGACATGTCGGAACAAGGGGGCAACCTCCTAGGACATATGTAGCCGGTGGGAAGGTCCAAATGCAGTCAATGTTTCATAATACCAGGTACTAGTATCAGTACTAGTACATTATATACAGTACAGTTCTAGCCTGCGGGACAAGCCAACCCTGAGTCCAACAGTGGTTGAATGGCAGGGCTCAGTTTCTGATTATTTGCTAGCTAGCTAGTAGGACCACTGGGTTCGGAAGAAGACAATGGTGGCTTTGGCTTTGGCCTGTCCAGCAGGTTGTGCAAGCCTGCAAGTTACTTAGTTTGTGGAGGCAGAGCGACAGCTACCGGTACTTACCGGTAGCTTACAGCTCGTGGTTGGAATTCGAGGTCCTAATGCTATCCACGCTGTGTTGCAGAACCGTGGAACCTTGGAGAATTGACAAGATTCACCATTCACCATGCATTGGGACATGGATCTTGCGAATGCTATGTACTGTATGTTGTCCAGTGAAAGTGGCAACGTCAGCATAAAAAATGCCTCCAAAGGACCAATCAGATTACATAATGCAGAAATCCTGAGATAGATTAATTACTCCGAGGTCATTCTTGAGAAGCGAGGCAATAACAAAAGCAGATCCCCATGCCACGCGTTCTGTTCGGGCAGGTGGTCAAACTCAAGCGTTCCGTGGTGCTTTCGGTGATCAAACCAACTTTGTCCTCTTCGCGCAGCAGACAGCTTGTCCATGCACAGCCTCCCAGTGCCTCCCACACAACCTGTTGCTTGGAGGGTTCCATTGAGTTGATATCCCTCATTCCCTCTCGGCCGCCTTGTCTCACTTAGTCCATAGTCCTTCCATTCTCTACCCGTGCGAGTATCCGTAGCAGTAACAATCCTTCAGATTGATTCCTTGTCTTCTATCTCTCTGTCTATCTATCTGTCTATCTATCCATCTATCTGTCTATCGGTCTGTCTGTCTACTATCTCAAGTTAAGAAGAAAGAAGAAGAAGAAAGATGATGATGAGCAAGCAGGAAGAGCAACCTCCCGGCACCAGCAACGTCACTACGACTGTCGACAAGTCGGACCACAATGGCGGTGGAAGTGTCGCCAGTAATAGCAGTGATGCCAGCAGCGGCGCCGTGCGTCGCGAAGCGCAACAACGAGGCGTCTCCATGACCATTTTCTGGATTCTCGTATTGGGTTGTGCGACCAGTGCGGCGTTTCTAGGCGTCGGTGTCAGTAGCGCGTTGAAAGAACAAGACGATCTCTTTCAACGCGCCGCTGTCGATACGGTCTCCAAACTCCAAGATGCTTTTGAAGATTACGTCAATGCCGTGTCAATGGTGCACACGCGATGTCGTCGTCGCAATTTTTCGCGTCAAGATTTCCGTGATCTCTACGAGACACTCCTGCAAAATGGACTGGCATTCAAAGCGGTGCAATTCTATCCCAATACCACGCACGAACAACGACCGGCGCGAGAAGCCGAGACACGAGCGTATTACGCCCATCACTATCCGCATGTCACGTATCAAGGATTTCGAGGATTCAATAATTTGGATGGATCCGGGGGACTGCAAGTGCGAGACAATCAGAGTTGGTACTTTCCCGTTCATTACCAAGAACCCGTGGCCGGCAATGAAGCTGCCATTGATTTGGACTATCATTCCAGTGAAGTCCGAATGCGTGCCGTCAATGCCGTATTTGACGAACAAGCGCCGTCGCTCAGTGATCGATTGTCGTTGGTACGAACGGCCGGAACTGTCAGTCGATGTGGCAATCACAATGGACCGTCGTATGGAGTCGTATTGGCACATCCCGGAGTCAATGTGTCGCGGCCTTTTGGACACCGACCCAGTAGTCCACTCAATGGAGATGTATTCTACAATGCCACTACCAATGAAACCATTGTCGAAGGAGCCGTCGATGATGGATTCGTCGATGATGTCTGGCCCAGAGATTTGTCTGCCATGGTCCTCTGTATTCCCGATCTCATTTCCAGAAGTTCCTACGAACTACAAGATCAGAGTTCCGCCGTTTACATTCACGATCTCAATCATCCCAATGCACAAGAACCCGTCTTTATGGGAGGCGCCATTATTCAAACGGGCCATAACATTTCCTTTCTCGAAGAAGTTCCCATTCAAGATCTAAAAGCCCCACGCTCCAAGCTCTTGTTTGCGTCCGATATCAACGCCGCCAATCGCGTCTGGACCATTACCGTCGTCGCACTCGACGGCACGTACGAACCCAATGTCGTCTTTGTCATTCTCGGGGGAGTCATTATATTCATGTCGACCATGCTATTGGCGGCATGGATCTACACCAATTCCCGCCGTCTCGCGAAATGGAATGAAATGACGGCCAAAGCCCAAGCCGAAAAGGCGGCACTCATTTTGCAAAGTGCCCACTCGCAAGCCAAGACGGAACGCGAACTCAATGACTTTTTGGCACACGAAGTACGAAATCCTGTGGCGGCCGCCATGGCCGCGTGTAACTTTGTCTCGGTGGAGGTTAACAAACCGAATCCACTCCAAAATGATGCCAGTCGGGAATTGGCGCGGGATGATTTGAAAATTATTGATAATGCCCTTCATTTTGTCAATGATTTGCTCCGGAACATGTTGGATATGCACCGGGCGGCTAGTAAACAGTTGGTGGTGACCATGGTGGCGACGGATTTGTTGCATCATGTCATGGAACCCGTGGCCGGCATGTTGCATCGGCGGGGGAGTAAAATCAAATTGCAAATGGAATGTCCTCCCAATCTGATTGTACTGACCGATCCACTGCGACTCAAGCAAGTCATTCTCAATCTGGGACGCAACAGTTCCAAATTCATCGATGTCGGTTTCATTCGACTCAAGGCATTCCTCGTCAATGGCATGGCCCGAATTCATGTGGATGATTCTGGATGTGGCATTCCCAAGGACAAACAACGCAAATTGTTCGATAAGTATCAAGAATCCCTCGATAATTTGAGTCAAGGAACGGGGATTGGACTCTACTTGTGTTTGAATTTGGTCGAACTCATGGGTGGAACCATTCAACTCGATCCCGATTATGACAGTGGCGTGCCGGGGCATCCCGGATCGCGCTTTGTCATTGACTTGAAACAAACCGTCATTGAACAGCCACTGTTCCTCGATCACAGTGACTTTCAAAACAATCTAGATCATCATCGGCCATCGAACGGAACGAATCGCGATGATGTATCCTTGCCATCGACGCTCTACGAACTGCCCGAAAAAATGTCGGTTCTCTTTGTCGACGACGATGCCATTCTCCGCAAGCTATTCATGAGGACCATTGCTACGGTGGTCCCCGAGTGGACTGTTCGAGAAGCGGCCAATGGGGAAACGGCGTTGCGGCTGACGGAAGAAAATCACTACGACTTGATCTTTTGTGACATGTACATGGCCAGTGCCGAAAAACAGTTGTTGGGAACCGAAGCGGTGGCGGAACTCCGGAATCGTGGGGTCCAGAGCAAAATATGCGGATTGAGTGCCAATGACAAGGAAGCCGAGTTCTTGGCGGCGGGGGCGGATGCGTTCATGTTCAAACCATTTCCCTGCAAACACGACGAGATTAACGAGGCTCTCTGTCGCGTACTCTTTGACGACCGTAACCTCAAACCGGATATGGAGGGTATGGCCATTTTTGACTCTTAGGAGACTGCATAATTACAAGGCTCGTGATGTACTTTTTTGACAAGCAGGACCAGGGCGTGGTCATGAACGAAGCGAACGCTTACAAGAAGAGTGGTATAGCGGGATGGGTTGCAACTCAAGAGTCTTGGCAGTCATTGGTGCTCCCCGGCGGAAGGACGTGGGTGCACTAGTTGATTCTTTTGACCTCCTTTTGCCAAATGGGTAGGTCGAAAGGCATATTCGAGCAGGTCTGGGTTTGGTAGTCTCGGGAAGCGCCGTTTCAAGCCAGAGCAAGGCGCTGCTGTTGCCTGCTGGAAGCCAGCTATTCTTTGCGAATCGAATCGAATCCCCACGCAACGCGATAGTCTCAGGACGATTGCTGTTGGCCGGAACATTATTGCCACCGATGCATATCTTTACATCTTGATCGTGTGACCGAACCGTTGCCGTTCGAGGTAGGTGCCGGTTTTACGACAACGTGTATCATTCGAGCTATCTATTAGAGGACTACAGTATTAGACATGTCCCCACTAGCTAGGTCGACATGGGTAAAAGGTTAGACAGTAGTTGTACGAAATTTGTAGAGGCGACGTGCACAACCATGACTTGGAGAAACAAGGAGCTCGCTCCACATCCAGGCATCCAACGAATTTGAGCGGATCCACTGATCGAAGACGAGCCGCCGGGAAAATGTAGGAAGAGCTCTGCCGTAATAGCTGCTATCGTACGGTACGCTGTAGCTCAAGGCTTCACTCGGGAGCGTAGCATCCAAGAGAATGACCCGAAGAGACAGGGGAAAGTTGAGACAGACGTTGCTGCTGCCTGGCCTTCATTTCCCTTATGATCTACCGTACTCTGATCCAGCCAGCAATGGCTTCTGGGATGCTGATCAATCTCTTGGCCCTCATTTCCTCTTCGATCCATGAGAGAGAACCTGGAAGCCAGTGCTGGAGGCCAGTTTCACGCGGAGTTAGCACACTCACTGCTTGGGGTCTGTGCGGTACCGGTACCGGTGGTGCTTTCAAGCGCGAATTGTCCACTCGTGAGTGGAAGCATGGTTACCTGGAAAATCCGAAAAAAGATCGCAGAGCTTGTTGATAAAATATCCTACGACGGTGTACGCATCCTCGGTAAAGTTACTCCAAATTACCCTATGACATAAGTGCCCAGTCCCTGAAAGGAACAGAAATCACATAAAGAAGCGTATACCTGGTACCGGTACGACTACAGTCTACTGTACAGTCGTACCAGTTACCGTACCAGACCTATGGTTAAATGTACACGTACAGTACTGGTACCGCCACTACACTGTGTAGTATCCATGTTTCAAGTCTGTCCGCATCCAGGACCCTCATCCTCTGCTCTGACAATAGTTTAGCAGCTCAACTGTTTTGGGATCGATTGTTTCTTCTGCACGGCCAACCGCTGTCTACATAACATACATGTAGTAGTTCGACAACCTTAGTGGTTCTCGAAATAGAAAAAAGGGGGCTTAGAGTACCGGTAGGGAAGTTATCTACAGAAGTCGGCGAGGGGCCAGGCTTAGGCAGAGAAGAGGCCGAATTCAGGACTAGGTTCCAAGGGATCGGGGGGACAAATTGGGGACCAACACAAATTGCTCGATTGCTCCTCTTTAAAAAAAAGTATTTGTACCCGGAAGTCTATCTTTTATGAATAAATAAGTTTTGCTTTCTAGCTAGGTCATATCCCTTCGTTCCTGCAGATTCCAATAGCTGGAGAGAGTGGTGTGGGTCCATTCGTAGACAACCATACTACTGCCATTGGCAACACTGGATCGTATCAGACCCGGAATGATCCCTCGAAAAAGTCGTCCAGACCGCAGATTGTCTCGTAATAGACTGAGCGTGGATTTCTCATAGTTTCCGGATTGTCGCTGTGTCTTGATGACATCGGCCGGCCATACAGTGAGCCACGCCATGTTGGCGCAAATGGCTCCCTTGGCAAAGGGTGTGAGACCGGTTTGCTCTGAGTTCATGAGTACCGTGGGGACATATCCAGCCTGACAAGCTTGTTTGGAAAGGTCAATGTTGACCATAAAGGCTGTGTAGAGTACCGTGTTCCGTGCCAAGGTGATTCCCGTGCCATCCATGAGATGTGTCCAGGTCCAACTCTTTTCCACTTGCCGTCGTGTCTTTAAGAAGTCCGTGGGAATCTCCACCAGTCCCCGACCGAGTCCCCCGGCAATTCCAGCGGCAATAACTTGCCAATCCAACAGTCCAAACAATTGAAATTGTGGCAAATGTTGGTGATGACTGTCGAGCCAATGCTTGGTCTGGCCGCTGACGCCAAATTGTGCGGATCGCATCAGACTCCCACCAATAAAGAGAGGCAATCCTCCACGATAGAGACCGACCAGTCCTTCGCGACGAAACAATTCCATAGCGACACGAACCGATCCTTCCTTGGCGCCGATTGTTGGCATGCCTTGCATTCGCACTTTGATGGTATCCAACGGTTGTCCCACAACTACAGTCGTCAACCCGTAGGAAGCACCCGCGGCAAACGTCACCAAATATTCTGCCATGGCTTTTTACTTTGTCTCTCTCTTTTTGATCTGGCTTGTTAGCAAAAAAGTTGATGGCTGTATTTGTCGTTGTCTTTGGTTTCTTGTCTTCTTGTTCTTGTGAGGGAGTGAGGACATTAGTCTAGCTAGACGCAATGCAGTTCCGGATATTGTTCTCGCTGTGATGCCTGTGTGGTCTTGCTTCCCGATTGAATCAGAGTTCTTATTCCCGATTCCCAAACCGAGCTACTCCTGAGCGCAAATGCGGACAGTCCTCATTTACTACTTAGTTTTAAGAAACCAGGCAACCTAACATCAGCTAGTAGCGTGAAGATCAGTCAGGAGTTACAGCTTGACATTAATTTATATAAGACACATTGTAACATTTATACCCTTAGATTTAGAAAGATTTGGTGCAAAAATGAGCACTGCCCAATATGACACTAACAACTACACTATCTCAACAAAGTAAGACAATGTCATTCAAAACAACATCAGTGCTGACAAATAACATTCAACAACCAGGTCAATTGGTTGGATATTGACTGAGATCTGTAACCAGAAGTTGGTGCACCTTCGGATAGCACCAGTGCCGCGCGGTCCATACAGTGTCGGGGCGAAGGGAGCAGTCAACGGCAGGTGCCTCCCAGACTACAGTGTACTGGGACCTCCTGGGCCTATCGGTAGCTAGTGAACATCAGACCTTCTCCACGTCCCGTACCAAGACCTTCCCCTCTAGACTAGTCCATCTCCTAGCTGGCTCTGCTCGTGAACCAATGACTCAGTAGACTACCGACTCCACATACCATTAGAAGTTTCAGGATCCACTCCAGGGCCAGTTACACTGTACCATCTCCTCAAGCTACACTAGTCTACTAGCTAACTAGTAGGCCAACTCTTGCAGTGTCGCCCCCTCTCCACGAACTCCAAGGACGAGGGACTGAACAGGACCAAAGTCAGCAGCGCTACCGTCTTATCCTAAAATCTCCAGTTATTGAAATGCGGGATTTACCTTCTTCAACTTGGGCGTTATAAGGCTGTGCGTCATTCTTGCACGGCAATTGGCAAAATATTAATCAATCACACTTTTGGTTCTTTGCGTAATAATGATTTACTCAAGTGGCCAAAATTTATTTATTGATTGCCATTGATTTAACCATTGATAAAAATGCAAAGACTTCTTATATTGAACTATGGTGCGGAAGTAGATTCTTGGCTTCTTAGCAGTCATCTTCAGCTAGCGATATATCAGCACTCGTGCTTTTTACCAATGTTACAGGCTTAAGAAGTCTAGATTCATTTAACGCCGGTCACTGGTACTTTGTTGACGACACTCTATATTTAAACGTCACTTGCCTCACGCAGGGCTTTTCCCACAAACGCGATGCCTGCATTTACAGTACGACTGTACCGCTGATCGTTGTCAGTTGTCACAGTGCTCTTTGTTGGGTGCAGAGAGTTCCGAGGATTCTCATTTTCATAAAACTGGCAACCGCCGAGACTACGAGTAAGGCCAGTTGCAGCCAACCGAGGATGAACGCTGATCCCTTACAAATATCAACAACAATGATGATGGAGGACGAAGGAGCCAAGAGCAAGGGGTCTCCACCGCTTGGAAAGGATTCAGAGGGATTGATGGAGAAAGGGGAATCTTCGGCGGCAGCTCTGGCCAAGAGTTTGGCTGGAGTGGCTGCCAGTGCCAAATTACAAGGGAAGGAAGCCGCAGCAGCTGCAATTGGTGGCGCTGCCATGGGACACATCAAGAGACCGGGTAGTGTCAAGCGATCGAGTACAGCTGATGCGAGCCGCGTGTCATCGTTCATGGGCAAGGAAGATCCTCCCTTGTCTTCTGCCATGGTTCAGAGTCAACTTCGAAGATCCCAAATGCTCAAGGCCAAGAGTGCCAGAGGTCTCTTGTCCAGTGCCAGCGACCATGTCCCCACCACACCCAAAAAAATGACCCCCGACAAGCATTTGGATGAAGATTCTCCCTCCAAGAAGTCCGCCCGACGGGAACAAGTGATGCAAGACGATAGTACGCTCGTCGGAGCTACCAATTTTATTCTGGCCGCTACCGCAAACCACACCCGGCGTGCTTCTGCCAGTGGTAGTGATAACAACAAGAAAGAGAACAATAGTTCTGCAGTGGCCCAGTCTCCACTCCCGGAGCGTCGAAGACGCAGCGACATGATGCGAAAATCCAAAAGTGCCCGGGGTCTCTTGTCCAGTTCCAGTGGTCATACACCCAAATCACCGAAGAAATCGCTACTCGACAAGCATTTGGATGGAGATTCACCCACCAAGAAGGCCTCCCGACGTGAACACGTGATGCAAGACGATAGTACGCTCGTCGGAGCTACCAATTTTATGCTGGCCGCTACCTCAAACAAAACGCGACTTGCTGGCGATGACAAGGAGGGCGAAGAAAAGGAGGACTCCAAGGAACTAGAAGAAGAAGCAGAAAATGCCGTTGCCCGTTCTCTGAACAACCGACGCCGACACAGCGAACATTTAATGCGAAAATCCAAGAGTGCCCGGGGATTATTTGCTCCGGCGAATTCCACACAGGAAGACCAGGATAAGCTCATGCGAAAAATCAAGAGCGTCCGACAAATTGTTCCTGCCGATCAAAAAGACTCTCTCAGCAAGGCACGAAGCAGCCACGGAACTCGACGACTCTCCGATGGTGCCGGAGCCAAGACGGACCAGCTCCGACGAAGGAGCAGTCATCGAAAACTCGTGGTGAACGACGACGACATTGACGGGGATGGGGAACAAGCCGAGGGCACTACCACAAATAATCATCAGCCAAGCAGGGATATGCTCAAACGGAGAGGCAGCCGTAGAAGGATGAAAATCGACGTCGACGACATTGACGATGAGGGTGACACAGAAGGAAATGTTCCCGAAAGCCCAATGAATCGCAGAACCAGTACAAATCAGCCAAACAGGGACATGCTCAAACGGAGAGGCAGCCGTAGAAGGATGCAAATCGATGACGACGACATTGACGATGAGGGTGACACAGAAGGAAATGTTCCCGAAAGCCCAATGAATCGTAGAACCACTCGAATCAGACGTTCGTTGAGCGGCGACCCAAATGTTAACGTTGACGACAACGAGGAGGGAACAGATGCGAAGAGCCCCATGAATCGTAGAACTACTCGAATCAGACGCTCGTTGAGTGGCGACCCAAATGCCAACGTTGACGACAACGAGGAGGGAACAGATGCTAAAAGCCCAATGCAGCGTCGAAGCAGTCACGTTAGACGCTCGATGAGCGGAGACGGCAGAATTCAGAGGGATCCATTGAAACGACGCAGCAGTCACCGACGATTGGGAGCCCCTGGTGATCATTCTGCTCATTCCAGAGAACAAGTTCTCAGCACGAGCAGACATCGCCATGGTGACCATACCAAACTAAGGAACATGCGTCGCAGCAAGACAATGGATGAAGCCACGCAGCAAGAG
Source organism: Seminavis robusta (assembly GCA_903772945.1). Taxonomy (NCBI): domain Eukaryota; phylum Bacillariophyta; class Bacillariophyceae; order Naviculales; family Naviculaceae; genus Seminavis; species Seminavis robusta. The sequence goes on from CAICTM010000143.1 coordinate 26,293, forward strand.
TTGAAAAATCGGGGGGAAGACAAAGCAAGCGCCCCAAGCACACCAACGGGTACGAGGGCGGCGCGAAAACGCCGTCCTTCTCGTATGAAGAGTCAACCCGAGGCAGGGATGCGTTCTACGGCAGCGGCGATTGCTATGCAACAGCACGATGAAGACGACACTGGCGAACAGAACAACAAGATGAACCGACGCAAGTCAAGAAGTTCCTTCGTCGTCCGCAGGGACGTGGCAAACTCACAGATTCAAAGGGCGTTGCAGCTTCAAGAAGCCAGAGTCAATGCTCTTCCCGAGGACTTCTCGGAATCTGAGGTGGAATCTGAACCCGACGTCGAAGAATTCGAAGAAGACGTAAGCCAAGAAGGAGCAGCAGAAAATGAGCGCAACCCAAGTTTTACCATGCTTCCTTTGCCATCGATGCAAATGCCTACCATGCAAATGCCAACGATGCAGATGCCCACCATGCAGATGCCTACAATGCAAATGCCTACCATGCAGATGCCCACTATGCAAATGCCCACTATGCAGATGCCTACAATGCAAATGCCAGCCATGCAAATGACTACCATTGCAAATCTTCAGATGAATCTGCCACGCTTCAATTTTGCTAACGCCAATGGCGAAGAGGCGCATGGGGCTGATGCAGTTGGCCCCCAGGTGCCACCGACAAACCCAAACCTTGGTCGAGTCGAGCAGATATTGAAGGAAAGGAGAAGTAGCGACACTGTCAGTAAGAAAGATAACAACACAACACCGACAAGCAGCGGCACGCTTGGAACTGTGGATACATCCTCTTCGGAGCAACCAGATGGAAGCTTGAACGATGGGAGTTATAGTAACAACGACGTGTCGAACAACGGTGTCGTTGACCAATCTCTCAACTCGCATAGTGGCATTGACGAATCTATTTCGGCATCTCGGGGCGATGCGACGGGTCCCTCTTCAGCGAGGCAATCTACCACAGACGCTAACCGCCAGCGGCGTCGTCGAGTTGCTTCGAGGAGGAACCCGGGCCATGGAAATGCGTCCTCCTCCAGGAGGCTCTCTAGCAGTAGAAGGGTTAGTACAGCGGATGGGGTGGCTGGAGACTTACCCCATCTGGTACAGTAGATTCAATCGAGCCCTCACAATATACCAGTAGCCATTCTCATATTGTTGGGAAGATAAAAAGTTAGATTTTAAAAAGATACCCGTGCGAAACGCACCAATTGGTCGTTCCAGTTTTCTCCCACCGCACGGAATACATACATTTAGTCATGAAAACTTGGACTGTAGCGAGCTCAATGGCATGCATAGTAGCATCGTGTAGTGCGGAGGCTTCATAAGGAGAACTTTGGAAGCACAGACGTACGGTAGGACCCCAGTAACGTACCATTGATGTGACTTGGATTGATTGGATTTTGATGGCCCAAGCACGATGAGTCGGATTAGCAAAGGAGCTCAAGGGAAGTGGGGAGAGTTCCTACCCGAATAACAACAGCTGCTTGGGAAGGGCAGGTCGCCGTTGACACTCAATCCGGTCAGAGTTCTTCAGATTCCCGCGCGCGGGTGAGTCAAGGCGAGTCCTTCCTGTGAGTTCCTTTGCCCGAGCAAAGCGCTTGAGCAATGCGCCCGAGCCCATATCGGATCGGGGATGGGGGATGGGACCATCCGTCCCCCTCCAGCTCATAAAATCGAACCAGAAGATAAAAACATCTAAATACATACATCATCACAATGAACCTTCGAAAGCTAAACTTTCTCAAGAAGATGACCACTGCGAAGAAGAACACCAAGAAGAACACCAAGACGACCACCACGAAGATGACCACAACAACAAAAGCATCGAGCCCCCGTGACTTCATCGAGGCAGAAAACAACTCCCAGCAAGTTGTGATTTGGAGCAAGTAAGTTGGGCCTCGCTCTGCGTGTGGTGGATTTGGATCCTTGGGTGGTATATCGAGGGAGAACTCGAGCGACAGCCTGTTCTAACGTCACTCTTGTCTTTCTTGCTGTCTAGGTCCTACTGCCCATACTGCAAAGCAACGAAGCAGTTGTTCAACTCAATGAAAGGAGTCGAGGTCGTTGTTCACGAACTGGACAATATGAAGGACGGCGCCATGATTCAGCAAGAGCTTCTGCACTTGACTGGTCAACGAAGTGTTCCCAACGTATTTGTCCAAGGTCGCCATGTTGGGGGAAATGATGATACACAAGCAGCACACCAGAACGGGAGGCTTCAGGATCTGCTCCTCATGGAGTACACCCCTGCAAAGCTTGCAGCAATGTGAAAATGAGAGTTTGATAACTGTGCCACAAATTGAGTTGTCTAGAAACCAAGACCGGTAAATCAACAACTAGTAAAGTAAAAGCATTTGTTAGCTTTTTCCTCCACTACCTGGTACCTAGAACCTAGAGTTTTGGCGTTCTGGAATACTGACCACAAACACTTGTCCTTCTGGAAGAGGACCGAATGGTGCGGCTATCTCGTGCCCCTTGGGAACTCGTTTCCTGGACGTTCCTGGCTCGGCTCCATCTTTGCTCTGCCTGAAAGGGTTAGAAGTATGCATACATGTCAGTATGTGTGACCGAAAAGGGAACTTGGATCAAAGTCATCAGTATGATAGTTGTTTTGAATAGGACTCAAATAAATGCTGTACGCTGTAAGTACTACTGTACATAAGAGTTTCATTGAACAAATAAATCCGAAGGGTACAAACGCTCATATCTTTTACAGACGAATTCGCTAGTGCTTTGTCACGACTGAACGTCATTCGACCACCCCAAGGAAGTCGAGTACCGGTACCGCGCTGATGAACTGGTACATGTACCACTCTCGAGCTCTCGAGTGCGTGCTTGGGCGTGCCAGTTCGCATCTCGCACGTACGGAATGCTACAATGACCTGTCGATATTGTCTAAATTATTGCCCGCGACTTCAGGTCACACATTCTTACCTACTTGGCCAAGCCATTCTCACAAGTCTCAAAATTTTGCTTGCTTGACCACCGTAACATTCATCCTCGCTATTGACGTTAATAGAGTGGAGAAGAGAACTTTGAAACATCACAAGACCATTGTTGCAGTGGCAGGATTACATACACAGTGGAACGACTGCTTGGAAGCAAGATCTTTTGAAGCCTGTGCATTCTGGTTGTCCCCTGACCCAAAGCTCATTTTAACAGGATCGATTCGATTCAAAGACAAGACATCACACAACCTAAGCCCATCGTTTTTTTGGAGACAGAAGATCGAGATAACCATGACATCCACGTTGAAAGCTTCCAAGCAAGAAGAGACAGGAGGTAAGTCTGTGTAGAGAAGAAGCCGGAAAACAAGGAGAGCAATGGTTGTTGGCTGACAGACCTTCTGTTCTGTGTTGTGCTCTTTACTAGTCTCTGAAGGCAGCGAACGTTCCCTACCAACCGAGTCCAGTGGCGGCTACACTCCTCCTCCTCGCCGTCCTGGCAACAATGCACGTCCCTCCAGTTTCTCGGCCAAATGGACGGCTGCCATTAGTGGAATTGAAAGTCGCATCACGGCAGGATTGCGTGTCATCAGTCGTCACGCCGCCAGTCATCCACGCAAATACGTTGTGGGCATTCTCGTGCTCAGTCTCGGGCTGGTCGCCACAGGAATCTTTACCAATTTCAATGTCGATACCAACGACGATACTCTCTGGACTCCTGCTGGATCAAAACCAATTGTTCATTCCGAATGGATAGCCGAAACACTCCCACCGACTCCCAGACCCTTTTTGATCATGGTACATTCCAAGGGAGACAATGCCGTCACACACGAGGGAGCCATCCGCACCTTTCAAGCATTGGATGCCATTCGAGAATTGGACAACTATCACACAGTTTGTGCCACTAATACCAGTTATGTCAATCATCAGGGCAATCACACCTGCAACATTGAAGGGATTACCAGTTTTTGGAATGACACCACAGGCATCTTTGAAGCATCCGTACAATCGACGGACGATCTCTTGCAAACAGTCTCGGCATCGCATTATCCCGATGGTAGACCCGTCGATCTTCCCGCCATTATCGGATACGCCACCTTAGACGACACAGGTATGGTGACGGCCGGACAATCCTTTGTCGTCATTATCGAATTCCCCTTTACAAAAGACGCGGAAGCCTTTGAAGAACATGCCATTAATCGTATCTTGGATCTGCAAGACGAATGGGACAGTCAATCCAACAACAATAACTATCATGTCGAGATCCTTGCCGAACGATCCTTTGATGATGAATTTGCACGCGCCATTGTCGGGGACATTCCCCTGGTCCCTCTGGTGTTCACAGTCATGAGCATTTTCACCTGTCTCATTTTTGCCAAACGCGACCCCGTACAATCACGAGCTTTGATGGGATTTGGTGCCGTCGTTGCCGTTCTCTTGGCCATTATGAGTGGCTACGGATTGCTATTTATCATTGGTGTCCCGTTCACATCCATGACCCAAATTTTGCCATTCATCATGTTTGGAATTGGACTCGATGATGCCTTTATCATTACCGGAGAGTATGCCCGGACTGATCCCAAAAAGGATCCCGTGGAACGCATTGATGAAACCATTCAAGCCGTGGGTTTGTCCATTGCTTTGACCACCATTACTTCGGTATTGGCGTTTGGATTGGGAGCCATGTCCTCGGTCCCTGCCGTCTTTTGGTTGTGTTACTATGCATTTCCTACATTGGCCATCAACTTTCTCTATCAAGTTACCTTTTTTGTTGCCATTATTGTCATTGACGAAAAACGCGTTCAAGACAGGCGACGGGATTGCTGTGTTTGCTTCTCCGGACCAAAGGTGGAAGAGAATGACGACAGCCAGGAACCCAATGATACCCCTCTTGAAATGCCCATGGCCGACCGTGTCATGCTCAAGTATGCCGACATTTTGCTCCGTCCTTGGATGAAAGTACTAGTGCTGATTGGGTTTGCCGCCATGTTGGGTGGATTCGCCTACAGCACGACTCTCTTGGAGCAAGAGTTCAATTTTGTCGATGTCCTTCCCAGTGACTCTTACATTACTGAATTCTTTGATGCGTTTGGCGAATTGTACGATCGTGGGTCTACTTTCCCACAAGCCCATTTCCGATTCGTCGATCAGTCCGACCCTGCCATTCAAGATCAGATGGAGACTTATGTCAATGAGCTCGTTGCCATTGATTCCGTGGAATATCAACCCACGTTCTTTTGGTTGCGAGATTTCAAAAAGTTTCTAGATTCGAACCAGAACACCACTGCAGACCTTGCCTTCAACCAACAACTGGATGCCTTTATGGAACAACCGGGCGTGGCGGATTTGTACGGTAGTGATATCTTTCGAGATGCCGATGGAAACGTGGAATCCTCACGGGTCACCTTTTACATTACCAACGTCGACATTGAATCGGTCACGGATCAGGTCAGTGTATTGGAAGACCTCGATGCCGTCACGGAAAGCCAGCCTGTGAACCAGGGCAAGGAGGATTTTGCATTCTTCAACTACGGGAGCATCTACAACATTTGGGAGTAAGTGTTGGTATTAGCTATCGTGGCTCAGTGTCTTGCTGCTTGATTATGCTGTACGTGTCTTCTAACCTTCTTCCCCCTCTCTCTTCCAGATTCTACAGGGTTGCAGTTGACGAGCTCATCCTTACCACCATCACTGGAGTTGTCGCTGTGACTGGCGTTGCCTTGGTTTTGGTCCCCCACTGGAGTGCTGCCCTCTTTGTCCTCCCCTTAATCTCCATTCTCTACATTGACATGTTGGGCTTCCTCCAGTTGGCTGGGGCACATGTCAACGCTGTGAGCTACATTTCCTTGGTGATGAGTATTGGACTCCTGGTCGATTTTGTCGTTCACGTGCTGTTGCGATTCTACGAGTGCGAAGGTACTCGGGATGAAAAGGTTCGAGAAACGCTTCGGACCATGGGTTCCAGCATTATGATTGGTGCCGTCTCCACCTTTCTAGGAGTGATTCCGTTGGCTTTTAGCACCAGTGAGATCTTTGGCACCATTTTCAATGCCTTTGTGGGATTGGTGGTGCTGGGATCTCTGCACGGTCTGGTGCTGCTTCCTGTGGTGCTGTCGCTCATTGGACCCGAAGAATGCATACGACCGGCCAAGACCGAACCAAAACAGGTGGTTGAGGACGATGAGAAGCCGGTCAAGGAAGAGCCCAGCAGGAACAGCAGTATGGCTTGGGATAGCAGCGCGTTGCTGGCCACTGCCACGAACGAAATCGAAGTGTGAAGGCTATACGGTATACTGCACCCACATTTACATTTTCGGTGGGTGCAAGTCAACGCAAAGTTGCCGTTGTATGGTACATGTTTGTTTTTTAGTTGCTAGAATCAATGATATAGATTGAAGTTTTTGTATACTTCCTTCTCTTTCAGTACGAGTACCCAGCCCCCACGCACTCCCTGCTGACGATCTCGTGGACAGCCGTCGCCGCGCCCGTATTCCAAAGCTCTTCTCCTGGAAACACATTTATAAGTATTATCTTCTCCCGGGAACACACACACAGAAGTTCGGTCGTTGCTGGCCCCACGCTGAGGCAAACATGGCCACACTCATGGGCCAAGAGCTAAGCTAAACCCACTCCAGGCAGGCCCCCAATCAGGCAGTCCTCATAACTCACTCTAGGCTGATGTCGTGGCCAGCTACTTGGTTCCACTCAGGCCCAAGCCCGACTCCAAGTCATATTCCAACTCCTGGACAGGCATCTACCAAGCCCTAATCTAGCTAGGCCCCAACCCCGGATCCACTCCAGGCAGGCCCACCATTGCTGGCAAGGTCCACGGCCTGTCTCAAACTCCAACACTCGTCTTTATTGGCAAGGTCCAAGGGCTGGTTTGTTTGCGACGGTCCCTTGAAAGCCAGGACGAAGATCCCTCTGCTGGATGTACTGGAAGACTTCAGTAGGTGCTGAATGTTTACAGTTTGCCTAGTGGTACCGATACCAGTACCGCTCAATTTCAGAGCCATCAGAGCCCAAAGTCCAAAATGACGTCAGGCGAATCTTTTTTCTCAGATCTTTGGATCCAGGATGCGAACTGGCAAAGATCGAGCAGTTGCCGCGAAACAAATCCTCCTTGGAGACCAACAAACCCAGGCACAAAACGCAGATCCAAGGACTACACAGAGGAGCAAGAATAGCTGGAGCAGTATTCTATTCGTCACATAGTCTTGGTAACCCGATTCTATTCACAGCAAGAATATAAAGAGATTGATTCAGTATGTCAGTCAATGAGAAGGAACTTTTGGAATGTCTTCGATTGTTGGTGATTGAATCGACGCGCAATGATGAAGAGGACGATGGCGGGGAAGACGGCGGTGCCATTGAAGTTGCCATGACGGACGAGTCTCGTCGAGACGATTTGATTCACGATGTGGAACTCAAGTTGACGCAATTTTTGGAAGTGCAGTTTCGTATGGACGATCAGAGCGAGTTCAACGCAACAGGCTACAGCCCTGAGGACAAGATTGTCCTTCCCATTCACCAACCACATGCGTATCCGTGTCCCGACACACACAAGACGTTGCCGTCTCCTCCCTCTCAGTGGCCTCAGCGGTACGTAACGTAGCTTTGTTGGATAGACAGGACCATTTAGAAACAGTTGGAGCAGCCACTCTCATTTATCCTTTTTCTCTTTTTTGTATAGCCCGGTCATGATCCGCCCCACCCCGGGAACATCGACCAAAATTCGTGGCATTCGATTGGCATCGGACCGCGATTATCGTCATTTTGCCGGATTTTGTGCGGGATGCATTTTACCCGTCAATACGGGACGCGAAGCAGCGGGACAATCGCTCGTGGTGGATTTTGAATCCAATCATTTTGTGGGCACGTTCTTGTTGCGCATCAAGGGCGTGCCTCCGGCGGACAAGAATGCTACTCAAGCCAAGAAGTCTAAGAGTTATTTTGACAATCGCAAACGGAAATTCCAGGGCATTGTAAAAGGCAAATTCAAAACGGCATTGCCCATGAGCGAATGTGTCACGGGACAAACGTTTGGACGACAAGCGGGTAAGTTACCGGCCAAATGGGTGGTTTCGACCTTTATCAAATTCGTCTCGACACTGGCCCCGCAACTGGAGACGACACTGGAAGGTGACAATCCACGGTTCTTGGTCCCACTGGCAGCCACGGCACAAACCGTAGCGACCAAACCGCACAAAGCGGCCGTTACACAGCAAGAAGAAGACGTCCAGCAGGCACTCAATGATCATCTCTTCAACTATTCGGTCTACTTGGGAGCCACGGAAGATATCGAACACGATCATCAGGAACCACCCTCCAGTGATGAGACGAGTATTCTACAGGAATTACCCAAAGCTACCACGAGTAGTGGAGGATCCATTACAGCCCGCATGAAGGCGCGCAAAAAAGCCTTCAACAGTATTGCCGCCAAACAAGCCAAAGAACCGTGCTTTTCCCTCGACAAGGAGTACACGTTTGAATTCTACCAACATTTACTCATCTTTGACGAACCAGAATTCACATTGGACATGGGACGACCCATTGGCAAGGTACCATTGTCGCCCATTACGGATGGACAACCCATCAAGTTTCTGTCCGCACACAAGGATCCCGTCTCCGGATTGTTGGACTCGCTCTGGAGTTTTGATGTCTGGCACGAATCCATGTACCCGTTGGCACAAAAAGCGGCCGATCGTGCGGCTGCGAAACGGTAACTAACAACGTTGGTGCATTGGTGCATGGTCGACACAAGACGAGGACGACTTTTTTTGTCCAGACAACCAAAATTGAACCAACTTCCCTACTATGGACCACACCAACTAAAATAGAGGGACTACAGTATGGCAGGGCTTTTGCACAGTTCAAACATCAAGTCTTAGCTAGAGCGGGTTGTCGGTTGATCGATCTCGTTATTGTGTTACCCCTACGGTCAACCATTTTTCTGTATTGGTGCCATGGTTTCGTCCGGGATCTGTTGCTCATCATCACTTTGGGCAGGAGCATGACTTTGGGCAGGTTTTTCAATGCTTCCATCATCAAGAGCAGCTTCTGGTTCCGCATGGCCTGATTCTGGGTTGGCCGGAAACACAACTTCCAGTCCTTGCTCGTCTTCACCAGCCACTGACTCAGCTATGGCTTCCATGTGTGGTGCTGGTGCTGTCTGCTCCCTGTGTGCCATGTAGTCCTCCATCACAGAATTTGAATCTCTTTGGGAAGCCAGAGCAACCGAAGGGTCAACACTTCGCATGCGTTGCCTGGTAACGGTAGGGGCGGCAGCATCACCGTTGGCATTGTTGTCATCTTCCTGGGTGCTGTTCAGATTAAAAGGCAAGGCAAAATAGACAACTGACAGGAACTGAGATGCAATTGTCCGCGGCTGGGGTTGCTGCTGTTGTTGTTGCTGCTGTTGCCGTTGCTGTCGGTGCCGCCGTGCTCTCTTCTTCATTCGCTCATCATAGTAATGTAGTATTTTTGGGCGGGCGTACACCAATGCATTCAGCGCACCTTGGAGAGGGGCTAGGAATGCAATCAACAGTGACACATAAAGAGGACCATCTTCTTCAATGGAAGCAAGGTAGACACCGAACATGGTTGGCCATGTGACATAGAATGCTCCCACATAAAACAAGGCCTGCCAGAACACTGCTTGTTGCATTTTGCTGGATTTTCCAATTCCAAATGACCATTTTCTGGAAGCTCCCGCGCGCGCCCTGACGCTGTTGTAAACGAGTATCATGCATGTCGTGATCGACACAATTGCAATTGACAGTGGAACCACCACATACACGAGACTTGGCCACAGCTTCCCTTCTGTTTTCGAGTGAGGTTTCAGATGACAAACATAGACAATCAGGTCATACTCTGGGATAGCAGCAAATGCAAGTGTAAACCCCACAAGAAGAGGAACCCCATGCAGAAACAGGAGAATCTTCTGTAACTGAAACTCCTTCCACCCACATGCAATTACCAAGTAATAGTAGAAAGCAAGAGACATGGCATAGAAGATGCTTGTAAATCCCAGCTGGATAAAGACTGCATTGGCAGAATCGTCCAACAATGCATGAGTATGTGCTTGTCACGAAGCAAATGGCTTTTCTTAAAAGCAACTTACATCCTTGGGCTGTGCAGGTTGCATCATTTCTTCACAGGCAAAAAGAAGCAGGTTAGCAGGAGGTATTTATGTTTCAGCAAAACCATCTGACTGTTGAGTGCACTGTGGTGTACTTACCCAATTGCACCCTCTATACGATTATCATTGATAGGGGCCGTCGCAAATGCCCATGATATGGCTGTGAGCAATCCAGAAGGCCACAGGGTTAGTTTTCCAGCAAAGCTGCAGTCAGATCTAGAAGGATGCATCACAATGTGCATACCTGTCATCAAATCAAAGCTGCTCATTCCAGCAAGTAATTGGTGATACACAGTCTTTCGAGCTCGCGGATCCGACAAGCTGTCATACAACACATAGATTGCACCACACAGGGAGACGCAAGCTGCAATTCTGGAGACCCAGATGAGGGCTCTCTTTTCTGCTGTTGTCTCAGCACCCAGGTATTTGATGGAGTATGGATCAGTGGGAGGTTCTGGGCAGATTTGCTCTGGACAATGTTTTGCAAGCAGTATCTTCTGCAAGCATCCCCAATATGCATAGTTGTCAGCTTCAGCAAAGTCCTTCCAACGAAGAACAACTGAATTGTATCTTTTGCAGTAATTGGCTGTGTCCTTTGCAGTCACCAGCCCATAGACAACAGGACTGAGGGAAGGGTCCTCCATGAGATCAGACAGGAACTCATCAGGAACAACAATTTCATCTCTCAATCGACAGTAGTTTTCGCTAGATTGGCACAGAGATACGGCATCTTCACCAAGGTCGTGGGGTGCACACCAAAAACATGAAGAAAATGCTCGTCTTGCACCCTCACAAAAAGTGGACCCATTCTTAATTGCATACTTGGATGTTTCCCAGTTTGTAGTGTAGTTGTCATCAGTGTCATGTTCAAATACACTCTGTACCATGTCTCTACATAGCTTTGGATCCAAATCATGTTGTTGGAAAGGGCTTGAGAAACTTGAGGGAGAAACTTCGCATGATATCGGGTCATCCTCACCAAAGCATAGATCATCCAACTTGCACCAAACACAGTGTGGATATGCAAGCCTTGCCTCATCACAAAAAGCAGATTGTCCGGTGATGGCATTTAGAAATGTCAGGTGCTCGGATATATTGAGAATATTGTTGATATTCCATCCTGAGAACACCGAATTTTGAATGTCCTCGCATACATCGTTGACAGTTTTGTTGTGTTCTGGTTCTCCTGCGGTGATGATTGAAGAGAAATTCCTCATTGAGGCATTTGGTTGATTTTGGATGGACAGCAATAATTCGTTGGTCTCATCTTCATCGTACTCCGCATCACAAGTCGGTGGATGTTCCTCTGTGAAACATCCACCCTGGCATCTCCACGGGCAAAGGTGTGATGACAGGAAGACTCTCCAGCAGAAAACTACAGACAGAGGCGACCACGTCATGCCTACGTCAAGCAAATTAGCATGCCCTGGTTCATAGAGGTGGGTCAACATGGCTTCACAGGTGTCATCGATATCAGCTTCGCTTCGAAAGAAGTCTGGATTATCAGAATCGCCTGCCACAATTTCGTCGCGAGTTTTCTGGAAGTATAAGCCACATTGACGGGCAAAAGTCGCATCCTCGCAGAATGACTGATAAGATAATACGCCCATTGCGTCGCCTACACAAAAATTGCAATGCTTGTAGGCTCTCTGAATCAGTCCACAATGGGGATCTCTGGCTGTAACATTGTTGAGATACTTCTCGTGTTTTGTCCGGTCGATGTAGATCTCCCTGCTTTTGAATACATTCAACGCCAAGTGAAGGCATCCTTCCTCAGCTTCTGTCATGTTCCCTGCAATCAACCATTCTGGAACAGATCCACTGCCTGTGCTAAGACTGACACATTCAAAGGCTTGTGGGTTATCATCAAAGCACCCATATTTGACTCGTTGGCTATTTGCAAATTGGATACAAACTTGACCGAAAAGGGCCAGTAAAACTGCCAGCTGTCGTTGTTGGAAGATTCTTGCTTGCATGAGGCGAAGGGAGCTCATGGCTGAAAAAGGACCCCAAAGATACCCCCGGTCCAAAACCAAATTACGCCCGTTCAGCGATCGGTTGATCCGTCGAGCCAAAAGCTGCTCCGATTTCAAAACCCCCAACGATTTGTAATGCCCTCCAGCCTGCCTGTTTCCCGCCAATCGAAGGAGAGTCGATATTGAGTTGAGTTTTCAAAAAAGTCTCCCTTTCAAAATTCTAGTATAGCTGCTAAAGCCTTCAATTCACGTTGTACATCTCGCTTCTTTCAAAGGATTCTGAAGGGCTGACTGCACTCAACTGAAAGAGTACGGCGGGTTCAAGGACTTGTAGAAGGTGTTCGTGCAGGTATTTATAGTTTTCTTTGAGTTGGACTGAGTTCCAAATTGGTAGCGTACTTTTTGCAGTCTCTGGTGGCTGTTGGGGGGGGGTACAACGAATGATGCTTGGAGTATAATACAGGCTAGCTTGAGTACAGAAGAAGCTTTGGTTCCTCTATTGATAATAACTTGCTCTGCTGATTGCTGATCCTGACTTGCGACTTCCAGTCCTTCTTTCGCAAGCATTTTGCATTTTGGAACGTCTGGGAAAGCTGAAATAGACCTAAAAAAGTGAGTCATTGTAATTAGTCTATTGATAACTATTATATTGCGAAAATGACTTCCCTCAAGATTGAATTTTCCGGATGTCCCAGCTCCACACTGCCAGCTACCGGTACGGTGGGCTGGTTGGTTCGGAAAAGTCGTCCGGGCGGACCGGGCCATTGAGAGGTTGGCGCCTACCAAAACAACAAATTGAAGGGATTCGGCTGTTAAATCCAAGGCTCTAATTTAAAAGCAGTGTGATTTAAGTCGGAGAATGCAATTTAAGTCGACGCTCTGAAATTACATAGCGACACTGAAATTGCACTAAGCCCCGTGTTAATAAGCGTGATAAGTGCTGAAATTACATAGCGCGACTGAAATTGCACTCTCTAAGTGACATTTCAGCTTGATATTGAGATTTAAGCTCACGAGAATTCAAAAGACTAAATCCGAGAGTTGTTAAACAAACAATTTGCTCTTTCGGTGAACGCCGTTCGCCTCCGCCACAGCTCGCCACCCGGCCCAGAAGCCTCTCTCAAAAAGCCACGCAATACAAAGCGCAGATCTCGAGGGATCATGCAAAGATTAGTGTCCCACTGTACCGGTACCGTACGAGTACAACCGGAAGCGCTATAGGCACAAAAAGATTCCCTCGAGCTGAGAGTACAAGCTTTATCAATCACTATCTATCAAGCCCCCTATAATGCTTCGTTGTCCCTCCTGGATTGTTCCACCCCATTGACAGTCTCCTCGGCCTGCAAACTCTGTTCCTTGAGTGCCATCTTTTCCGCCTTGGTCTTATAGTTGCCACCGTCAGTATGCCCCGTAAAGAAATACCCCGAATGATCATCCAATAGGTAACAACCAAACCGCGAGTGCCCTTCTCGCAGCCCCAGCTTTTCCAACGTGCGTGTCAACACTGGACTGAGCTTGTCTTCCACAAATCCACCCTTTTTGACCATTTTGTAGATTGGATCAAAGACAAAGTCTCGATAATGCGCCGTTTCGGCAATATGTACGTTGTCATACCAGAACAGAGTCTAGTAGTGGTTGGCAAAAGACAAAAGACAGAGCCCATGCATAGAGGAGAGAAAGGGTGAGACTGGTTTGTTTCCGGGGATCTTTTTCCTGATTCGACAGATGCATATCGAAACATACCGGTGTCAGGGTCAACTGATGCTTGCCGGGTTCCAGTTCGTGGGCGTGTTCTTGTAACCACGCATGTTGTCCCTGATACGTTTTGCTCATGAGATAGTTTTTTCGGAGTCCCTGATAACTTTCTCGTACTTTGGGTGTATTGTACGTAATGTTTTCAGTCGAATGACTGTCCGGACCGTACAAGGAAGCATCCAAACACAGTTGTGGCAATCGAAGAATCATATCGTCAAAGTCGGCATGATACGTCTTGCCATATTTGCCAATAAAGTAGTCCTTGTACATCAAGTTACTCCTCATACTCATGGTCACGTATTTGATGTGACGATGATGCCACATGGCCCGCATCGTTTCGATAATGGGAGTGGGACGCATAATGGTCCGATCGTGTTGAATGACGCACACGTAAGGTGTTGTAATGCACTCGCGCAATGTATGACCCAGAGCAAATCCGTATCCGTGTCGTGTGGGCAATTCTTCAATGTCGGTATTCCAAAAGGGTGAATCGGGTCCGGCCGTGGTACAGAGATGACGCAGTGCCTGTTTGTATTGTTGGTATCGGTCGGTCTGTTCGACGTTGCAAATCCCATTGCGCATGGCTTGTTTGGGATTGGTGTGTTTGCGACTGACGACTTCTTCCCCATTGTCTTGGGTGCGCACTCCATCACAGACAATCACCTTGCGACAGTGGTAGGCAAACTCCGTACCTCCCTGGCTGAAACAGGCAAATGTTTTTTCAATCACGTCCGTCGATGGATTGGAGGGAATAGGAGAGGTGGTGACAATAATGGTGAGAATATCTTGTAATGGAGGCATGGGACTGTCGATTGGTGGTTGTACTCCTCCCATGTATCCAAAGGCATCGTAATCAATGCCATCCGAAGAGTCTTTTCGAGACATGGATGGCATGTTATTAGCAAAAGATGATGATTCGGAAGTAGTATTGTCGTCGGGCAATGTGTACAATTTGAGAATGATAAAAGTAGTAGTAGTGTCTTGATTCTTGTTGTTGTCTGCTGGAGGTGGAATGGCCGAAACTCGTGATCTCCAATTCCAGAGGCAGTCGTCTTGCTTGACGAGTAACGTGTTGGCATCCAGTCGTACATCGGTCCAATGCTGTGTGGATTCCAAGTCAAAGCAGGTCGGATGTCGTCGTTTGGGTTTGTTCAAATGTTGGACCGCGGATCCTCCGAGTGGAATTTGAGCTACAAAACAAGAAGTGGATTCTGGTTGGACAAGTGTCTCAAAACTAGTCAAGACGGAATTGTAGCCATTGGATCCGTACTGAGTGACTTTGAGAGTATGTAGACTGTTGTGTTCTTCCACGCATACGTGCTGTGGAAAGTGTCCCGTGGATTGGCCAACTCGGTCAATGAGCAACTGTAGATTGTGTGGAATAGGAGTACTACTAGTAGTAGTGCTGCCGCAATCATTGTCTTTCGTTTCTTCTTTTGGTACCATAAAGCGTTTGACCTTACGTCGCTGTTCAAAGCCTTCCCAACTAAACTCATAGCATTGAATCTCTCGGTACAAATTGGAAGCTTCTTCTTGGGACAGAAAATCTTTGCAGACCGTCAAACCACTGGGGAGTGGTACTTGGTCATTGGAGACATCCATCATCTGAAAATCTTCCTGACCATCCTCACTAGGGTCACCAGGATTGGCTCCGGTAAGTTTGGGCACTTGGAGTGTCTTCCATTGAAAATCGTCGTCTTTGGCCCAGAACTTTTTGCTGCCCGAAGGAGCCATCCTTGAATGAACCCAGACAAGAAACCAGAGAGAAACAGAACCCTGTACTCCTCTTCCAACAGTAAGTGCACTTGGCCCACTGTTGGCTTCCTCAATTGCACTGACGATCTACCGAACCTGGGCCTGTGAAAGCTCCGACGCAATACTTCCGCTGCACCAAACCCTTTGCCCCCCGTAATGGTCCTCAATTTCTTGCCCCTGATCCCACAGAACCTAGTCCTGAATTTCGACTGTTCTTTGCTTAATTAAGCCTGGCCCCGGCTGGCTTCCGTAGATAATTTCCCTACTCTAAAACCCCCCTTATATAAGAAAAATGAGTGGCCATGGCGAATGTCTGCGAAGATTTATTCGATCATTCGATTCGATTCGATTCGATTGATTCGAACTTGTCAAAACAGGAAGTTGGTAAAGAACAAGCAGCCGGGGGCTGATGCCCTCAACTGTCAAAAAGAGATTTGATTGGATTCCCCAATCGAATCCTTAACATCTTTGGTCAAATCCTTTACCGTGTTCAACTGGACACACTAGCAAGTCTCCATAGCCAGCCAGTAAGGGTCCAAAGTACTGTGTCCAACAGAACACACAATATCAATCCCTATCCTTAACAAGGAAAATGTCCCTTATGTCTTTGGCAAAACTTACACCGTGTTTATCTGGACACACTAGTGAGTCTGCATAGCCAACCAGAACTGGTACCCATATGTTGAAACTACTGTGTCCAGCTGAACACACAATATTAATCCCTATCCTTAACGAGGAAAGTGTCCCCTATGTGACCAAAACAGCTGCAACAAACAAACACACACACACACACACATACAGCGATAAAAGTGTGAAAGACCCTCAGTCCCTTGAGGGAAATCCGATCGAAGACGATCCATCGAATTGATCTTCAATCCATGCATTCGAGTTTGATCATGCAGTTTTTGGATATGACAAGGGGGTTCAGAGTACGGTACGGTACGGTAGGGGAGTAACCTATGGAAGCTAGAGAGGGCCGGGCTTCTAAAGGCAAAGAAGAGGAAAAGTTTGGGACTGAGTTCCGGGGGATCAGGGGAGATACTATTCGACATGCATGTACCAGGTACCAGGTACCGGTACCGTACATATATCCTCAGGCGATTCAATTCTCCCGGCAACTGACCAGCCCAGTCAGAATAATATAAGGGGGTTTAGAGCAGGATAGTTATATACATGTAGCTAGTTATATACGAAAGCCGTTAGGGGGGCAGGTGTTGGTGTTGTGGTGGTTGCATACTTCGTGTGGTTGTTGGTGTTGGTCGCATACTTCGTTTCTACCACACGAAGAGAGAGAGTTCGAGTTCGAGTTCGAGAGAGAAGGAAGATATACTGGTATTCAACGCTGCACAATGTTCTTCTCTCATGGCTGACATGGATCCATTCAATCCTTAATAGTCATTCAAGTCCATGAGGCTCTCCTGTCGAGCAGGAATGATGGGGGCCGAGGCGGCGCTCTTTTGCCTGGTAAACTGTGGGAGTGGTGGCAGGATGCTAACACTTCGAAGTGGCACGGAAGGTTTGTGGAGGCTGTATCCCGAGTTAGCCGGCGTGGAGAGAGCTTCGGCAAAGTCCATGAGACTCTCCTTGCGGGTGGGAAGAGGTGGAGGCATGGTGTCAGTGGAATGCTCTGAGTTATCGAGCCCTTCCGTGGTCGAAGTGGGCCAACTGTCATTGAGAGGACACTTGCACGGAGGAGCATCCCGGGAGGAGAGAATGCTAAAGTCCATGAGAGAACCTCTGCGATTCTTCCTTGGCTGGATCTTGCTGATGAGAGGCTTCTGGTGGCGGCGTGGAGGGTGTGCACATAACTGAGATCCACTCTTCCAGCGAAAGTTGGAGTTGGCGGAGGATGAGCTTGAGGAAGTTAAGGAAGAGGTCCTGTTGTTGAACACTTGTTTCAAAGCTGCTGTGATGGCCTTGCCTTGTCGGGGACTGCCCAAGCCGCCCAAATGGAAGCACGGATTGCTGAATTGGCGTGTGGGTGCGTTGGCTGGTGCATCCACCAACTTGTAGAGACGAGGATCGCTGCATTTGCGGCAGGGAAGACTGGCGGCATTGTCGCTTTGTCGATGGGGAGCATGGTTCATGTTGACCAGACGAGGGTTGCTGGGTTTGCGGAAAGGTACGGACGTCATGCCAGCGCTGCTGATGGCCTCCATAGTATTGGTCCATCGCGATTTGCTGGTTCCTTTGAAGTTGTACTTGACATTCGACTTTCTGCGACGATAGACCTGCATACCAGCAGCTAATCTATCCTGGGAAGGCTTTCGCCTTGGAGGAGGGTCCCTGGAGCTGAAGGAGGAACGGGAATCACAAGAAGAGTCCATGGACAAGACAGACACATCCAAAGAGCCATTGGAGGAGGAAACAGGAAGCGCAATCTCCTCTCCCAGTTGAACAGGAGACTTCATGTTCTGAGACATGATACAAACTTGTTATAAGCTTGTGTATTCCAGTGTGAGTGTTGGGGTATTGCGTCAAGGATGGATGAGTAGAGTAAGAATTGATCAGGGGATTGACTATGCACATGAGAGGTGAGAGTTGTGAATGCCTTTGGTGCCCAGCAAAGGTGACATCACTTGATCATTGTCTCGAGCCATGGGCAATGGCTTCAAGAACTTAGAGAAAAAGAGCAAGACGAGCTTCCATACTGCCTTTCCGAACACTGGCTGGGATGCCATGTGCATTAATAGTGTCATGGCGTTAGTTGTTGCAGTTCCCTTCATGGCTGTTGATGCGAAGCTAAAAACAGATTGCTCTCAAAAACTTTCTTCGCCTACGAATGCTTGCTATTGCCCAATCACGCACTGGACTACTCTAAAACCCCCGTTATTCGCACTGGCCCGTTGCTAAAAGCAACAGCAGCAGGTCCCACCACAAAAAGCATGCACGGATTGAAATTGGCAGAGCTATTGCCCAATCGCGCACTGGCCCCATTGCTGGCTATTGTGCCCAGAACATACCATTTCAGTTTGGCGTGAAGATTTGGCTGTGAACAGAGGGGGTTTTAGTTTTTAGATAGGGACCTGATACGGTTGCCGGTAGCAAGTTCAATTTGGTAGTGCTATTGCCCAATGGCGCACTGGCCCATTGCTGAGTACCGGTACGGCAGAAGCAAACAGCAAAATATTCAATTTGGCAGAGTTGCAGTCAACCAGCAGCCCCAAAGAACCCCATGCATCAACTTGAGGTTGCCGCTTTCTTCAAACTTCGCTCTGAGTACTAGTAGTACGAATTAGTCTAATGGGAACCTATTGTCTCAGTAGTTATTCTGGTAGTTGCAGCTCTGGCTAGCTAGCTAGGTATTAGTTGTTTTGATTTTCCATTGGGATCTTGCTGTAGTTTTATCCGCTGGCTGGCTGTTGGTGGTACCCACGATACCGGTACCAGGTGGCGAGCTAACTTACTCCTCCACCCTCATCCACGCCGCTTTGAAGTCAACGTTGCTTCATCAGCGGGCATTTCGTGGAGCGCTTCCGCTTGCTGGCATCACTGGCTGTCCCAGCCATCAGCCATTACTATTATTGATGTGAGAGGAACCATACTACACATGAATATCTCGTCAGATGATTACTACACACACACTCTTGCTTCCTTGGGTTGCTGGCAGCGCTGCTTCCTGCTGATGACATCCACGTCAGTGGCTGAGAACAGAAGTGGTGCTATTAGCTGGCTAGCTAGTAGCTACTCGCTGGCAATTCAAATAGTGCTGGCTTCAGGAGCTCCGCGCTTCACCAGGATAGTGGCCGATGAGTCGAGGGTCCTTTCACGACTTCCTAACCAGCCATCTTGAGGTTTACTGTAAGAAGCCAGGCAGTGCGCATCCTGGCAACGACCTTTACTGTGCGTCATACTATCTACTGTATTGGCCAACCCAATCGGTATTAGTGAGCATATCCCAGACATGTCTAGCTATTAGTTAGAACCACAACTAGAGAGTTAGCTTGATTTTGCAAAGTACATGTAGCTTGACATAGCAGACTGCTGTAGACAGTGTCAGCGTTCGTTCAGTTGTTTCGCGGCAGATCATCCTGGCATCATAGCCTTTCTCCGTTAGGGAGGCCGCCCCTTTCAAACACACTAGTGCAAGAACACCATCTGGTCGATTCGATTCTGGTCGCCAGTTTTTAGGTTGCCACCTATGCGTCTTCCAAGACCTCATTACCTCATCAGCTGCCTTTGACATACACACCAGTTTACCCTTTTCCACCAATCAAACCTTCAACTTCCGATCATTGTCTTTGCAGCAACGCCCACCATCTAACTGGGTTGACGAGGTGGTGGGCACCACGCACGAAGCGATCCACCACGTCAACCTGAAAATGTGAGCCAGAGAACGTCCAGCTGCTGTCGGTTATGCTTCTGTCTGCAACCTCAACTTACGGGGCAATGACGAGGAGTTCTTTATGTCTTGGCGCTGTCCCAAGTCATTCTCGAAGCCCCACCAGAATAGAAGGTTTCGCTGATTTCTTAAACCTTTCTAGGTTCAGGATGACCATGCCTACGATTTTGCCTGACGTGTCGAACCTGCGTCAAAAACTAAGTGGTTTGCTTACTCACTCCTGCTTTTCACCAGCTTTTGACTGATGTGGTGGGTCATTGATTTAGAAATTGTGTGGGATAGTTCAAACGAAGTGGTCATCAGAAATCGGAAGACTAGTCATCCGCTCTTGGAAGTGCGTGGAATTTGGTAAAGTATTCGCCACGACAACAGAAGAGCCTTTCTCGCTTATTGCAGCCATCTTGAAAGGAAAGTCAAAAGGTTTGGAAAGCACATAGTCTAGCTCACAATCCAAGCTCAAGCAACACCAGCAAACCAATAGCCACGCAGACACATCCGTCTGGCCAATCAAATTTCAATTCTATCTATCGATCAATAATCACCCAGCAATGAACAATCCTCTAATGTTGTCTCATTTATTAGAAGCAGAAGACGACATGAAGCCCATGACAATGGATGCATCGGATGAGTTCCTGGTCGCCCGCGGCAAGAACGATGAAGACACGGAAGAGACCGACTCGGAAGAAGACAGCGACGAAGAAGCTAGCAGCAGCGAAGAGGGCGACAGCGACGATGACAGCGACGACAGTGACGACGACGACGGCGAAGACACGAGCAGTTGGGGCAGTGAGATGGATGACCTCGAAGCCGCTCTGACTCTGGGGCAACGTCAAAAGGACATGAAGCGATCTTTATCGAGTCCGGCCATGGCGGCGGTCTTTAGCGGCGGTCCTCCGCTCACCAAGTCGGCCACCATTGAAGGTCTCAAGGACCTCGCGGCGCGCATGAAGAAGAGCGAGAGCAACGCCTACTTGCAAAAGGTCGTGGCCGAGAGCGCTCCCGTCACTCTCAATGATCCGTACGCCGACACCAAGCCCGATGACTTTTTGCAGACTCTCCTCGAAGGCATCAGCGCCAGCAGTTTCCCCAGTGAAACCTGGCACGACTACTTCCAGTCGATGGAACCGGAACACGTCGAAGCCTACACTACCGAAATGGTCATGGCCATTCGGAACGACGACTACGAGGTCCTCCGCGAACGACTCAAGGCCGGATGCACTCTCCAGTGCTGCAACCATCACGGAGAATCCATTCTCCATTTGGTCTGTCGACGTGGCAGCACCGACATGCTCCGTTTCCTCATGGAAGAAGGCGAAGTCAGCGTCCGCATCCGCGACGACAAGGGACGCACACCCCTCCACGATGCCTGCTGGACGGAGAATCCCCAATTCAGTTTGGTCTATGCCCTCTTGGAGTCGTCGCCCGAGCTCTTGTTTGTCCAAGATCATCGTGGACACACGCCGCTCAGTTACGCACCTCGCAAGGTCTGGGGACACTGGAATGGATTCCTCCAAAAGCATCGCATCTTTTTGCGAGCATCCGTCCGCAGTTTGCGCTTTGATCGAGCCAAGTACTTGGCTCGGACCATTGTGCCTTGCTTGAAGTAATTTCAAGCAACTGCAAGACAAAGAGCCCAAGATGAGAGACGAGAAAGCAGCCAAAGGCTTATCAAGGAAACATTTGTTTAGTTTCAATAAAAGGAGAATACAGACACGCGCACCAACACACTCAAGAACAAAAAAATTAATGTACTCACTCGCAAGCCTGTTTGGTTGATTTCAAGAGAAAGAGAATGGGAGCAAAACATGACTATGATGGGAAAGAGTCCAGTCGAGTAACGATCAATCCAGAAGGCAACCATCCCTGCCTTCTTGGTCGTTTCTCACTACTCTTTTTCTTATGTGACTGGCTAGCTACATACACCTACCCCTGAATGCCAACAGAGATTTTGTACACACGAACTTTAGCATCTTCGTAAAATAAATATAAAAAAGAAAACAAAAGATCAGGAAAACTACATTAAGTTGTGACAAGCTAGCTAGGAACCCCGGGTGTTGTCAAGGATGTTGGGGTCTGTTGTGTGGTTATCTCTATCTAGCTAGGCTAGCCAGTAAAGGAAGCTCGAGTAATATGCGTTTGCCAGCCACCAAGCTAGTATAGCTTCCCCGCATTGAACTGCCCTCGACAGCTCCGGAGGTTTGCCATTGTGAGGTTCTGAGTTCTGAAGTCCCGCAGATGACGCAACGCCGTATTAGTAGCCAGCTAGCATATGGTTGTTACAACAATGTTGGTGCCTGCAGTTTGGGATCCCTGGCTGGCAAACACGCAAAGCCAACAGGAGAGGAAGCTCAATGCGTACCGGTACTACAGGCGGAATGATGAATCAGTCACACGCGCTGTGGGTGGTGTCTGCTACTACTAGCTAGCTAGCTAGTAGGTATTCCTAAAGTTTGCAACCAAGTCCATCCCTGCACAGCTAATACTGCTCATCATAGTTCCATAGTAATTTCCCGTATCAACAGCTACTGAGGTGCGCCATGGCGACAGAGGTCATTCAGTGGGGTTCTGGAGTCGAGTCGAGTCGCTGGAGATGAAGTCGCTGGAGATGACCTTTGATTGAGCGACTGGGACGTCAGGTAAAATGGTTTTCAAAGGTCTCTGATTATTTCTTTTCGTTTTGTTTCCAAACGTTCCAGAGCAATATTTGCATGCCGGTATAGTTAGAGCGGATCAGTCCTTCCAATTGAGTTGCCTTCAGCTAAATATCCATATCGAGGCTCCTCGCCCACCATTCATCGCCACCTCACAACACCCTACCCCACCCCGGTCTCCTGAAGGGGAAACCCCAGTCGATAGCCTGCTGTTTGGAAGACTTTGGGTACCGGTACTATAATATCTACCTGAACGAATTTGTATCACAGAAAGCCACCAGAAGAAAGGCAATCGTCTCGGACTCGTTTCGGCAGGACCTTTCCTGCCACTTGATCCACGCGGGCTTGGTTTGGAATCTTCCGGGTCGTACGGTTCTATTGCCATGAACCGCCACAGAGCAAGACTCTTCCAGAGTTGGCAGCTGGCAGTTTTACTGGCCCTTTTTGGTCGAGTTTGTATACAAGTTGTGAGCAGCCAACGAGTCAAAAATGGTTGCTTTGATGACAACCCACAAGCCTTTGAATGTGTCAGTTATGGGATGGAATCTGTGCCCGAATTTTTGATCTCAGTTGATATGACAGAAGCCGAGGAAGGGTGCCTTCATTTGGCCTTGAATGTATTCAAAAGCAGGGAGATCTACATTGACCACACAAAGCACAAAAACTATCTCAACAATATTACTGCCAAGGATCCTTATTGTGGACTGATTCAGCGAGCTTACAGGCATTGCACCTTCTGTGTAGAGGATGCAGAGCTCACCCTGTACATTCAGAATTTCTGTTACAATGCAGCATCCAACCATCCGTGTGGCCTACCCTATCAGAAGACTCGTGAAGAACTCCTGAATGATTCCGATGATCTAGTTGCTGGGGTTTTCCGAACCGAAGCTGATATCGATGATACTTGTCAAGCCATCACAACCCACCTAAGCGATTCAGGGCATGGGAACTTGATCACGGTCGGCATGCTGTGGTCACCTCTATCCGTGGTTTTTTGCTGGAGACTTTTCATGGCAGCACATCTCTGCCCTGGGAATTGCCCAGGTGGGTGTTTCACCGAGGAACATCCACCAACTTGTGATGCGGAGTATGATGAAGCTGAGACCAATGAAATACTGTTGTCCATCCAAAATCAATCGAATGCTTCCCTCGATTTATCTTCAACAGTCATCGAAAGAGAACAGAACAGAACTGTCGACCATGTTTGTGAGGACATCCGAGCTTGGACGTTCACCGGATGGAGTGTCTACAGAATTCTAAATAATTCTGAGCACCTGGGAATTCTGAATGCCATAGATGGACCATCACCATTTTGTGACGAGGCAAGGCTTGCATATCCGCATTGCATTTGGTGCAAGTTGGATGATCTGTGCTTTGGAGAGGATGACCCAATATTATCGTGCGAACTTTCTCCCTCGAGTGTCTCAAGCCCTTTCCAAGACAAAGATTTGCATCCAAACCTTTGTACAGACATGACACAGAGTATATTTCAACGTGACAATGCTGATGACAATGATGATGACAAAAATGAAATCTGGGAAACCTACACGTTGGCTATTAAGAATGGGTCCAGGTTTTGTCAACAAGCTAGGCGGGCATTCCCTTCTTGTTACTGGTGTGCACCTCATGACCTGGGTAAAGATCTCAGTGAACTATGCTTTTCTGATGGAAATTTTTGTGGGTTAAGAGATCAAATTGATATCCCTGACGAGTTCCTGTCTGATCTCGCCATGGACCCTTCCCTCAGTCCTGTTGTGTACGGGCTGATGACTGCAGAAAATACATCCAATTACTGTGAAAGATTCAATTCCATCTTCATTCGTTGGCAGGAATTCCACAGTCCTGATAACTACGCATATTGGGGATGCTTGCAGAAGATACTGCTTGCAAAACATTGTCCAGAGCAAATCTGCCCAGAACCTCCCACTGATCCATACTCCATCAAATACCTGGGGGCTGGGACAACAGCCGAAAAGAGGGCCCTCATCTGGGCATCAAGAATTGCAGCTTGCTTCTCACTGTGCGGTGCAATCTATGTGTTGTATGACAGCTTGTCCGATCCGCGAGCTCGAAAGACTGTGTATCACCAATTACTTGCTGGAATGAGCAGCTTTGATTTGATGACAGGTATGCACATTGTGATGCAACCTACTGTACTTGATATGATTGAAAACAGGAAAACTGACCATTTGCCTTCTGGATTGCTCCCAGCAATATCTTGGGCATTTGCGACGGCCCCTATCAATGATAATCGTATAGAGGGTGCAATTGGGTAAATACACCACAGTGCACTCAACAGACAGATGGTTTTGCTGCAACATAAACACCTCCTGCTAACCTGCTTCCTTTTCCTGTGAAGAAATGATGCAACCTGCACAGCCCAAGGATGTAAGTCGCTTTTAAGAAAAGCCATTTGCTTCATGACAAGCACATGCTCATGCATTGTTGGACGATTCTGCCAATGCAGTCTTCATCCAGCTGGGATTTACGAGCATCTTCTATGCCATGTCTCTTGCTTTCTACTATTTTTTGGTAATTGCCTGTGGGTGGAAGGAGTTTCAGTTACAGAGGATTCTCCTGTTTCTGCATGGGGTTCCTCTTCTTGTGGGGTTTACACTTGCCTTTGCTGCTATCCCTGAGTATGACCTGATTGTTTATGTTTGTCATCTGACGCCTCACTCCGATGGAGAAGGAAAGCTGTGGGCAGCTCTTGTGTTTATGATGATTCCACTGTCAATTGCAATAGTGTCGATCACGGCATGCATGATACTGGTTTACAACAGTGTCAGGAGGCGTGCAGGGGCTTCCAGAAAGTATTCATTTGGGATTGGAAATGCCAGCAAATTGCAACAAGCAGTGTTCTGGCAGGCCTTGTTTTATGTGGGAGCATTCTATGTCACATGGCCAACCATGTTCAGTGTCTACCTTGCTTCAGTTGAAGAAAATGGTCCTCTGCGAGCGTCACTGTTGATTGCATTCCTAGCCCCGCTCCAAGGTGCACTGAATGCTTTGGTGTATGCCCGCCCAAAAATACTACAGTACTACGATGAGAGAACAAAGAAGAGAGCACAGCGGCACCAACAGCAACTGCAACAGCAGCAACAACAACCCCAGCCACAGACGATTGCGTCTAAGTTCCTGTCAGTTGTCATTTATGCCTCGCCTTTTACTCTGAACAGCACCCGGGGAGATGACGACAATGCCAACAGCGATACTGCAGCCCCTTCTAGGCAACGCATGCGAAGCGTTGATCCTTCCGTTGCTGTGGCTTCGGAGCGAGATGTAGATTCTGTGATGGAGGACTACTTGGCACACACAGAGCAAAAGGTATCAGCTCCACGAATGGAATCAATAGCCGAGTCATTGGCTGGTGAAGACGAACAAGGATTGACACTGGTGTTGTCGCCAAACTCAGAGGTGGAACCAGAAGCTGCTATTCATAATGGAAGCAACGATTGTTTCCACCTTGAAAAACCTTTCCAACGTGATGTTCCTGCATCAAGCAAGGATGCGCAAAGACCTCCATGCGAACGGAACAGCACATGTGTTGATGAAAACGAGGGACAAACCCAAAGAACCGACGGTGAAAACTGAGTTACCACTTAGTGCTCATGGCATCCCCCCATCTCGAGTTCGTCACCTGGGCTGATCGATCGCGGTCGCTCTGCGCAAGAACATTAATGGACATCAGATGACACCGGCATCAAGTGTTTGAGTGCCACCTTACAGGTCCCCTATAATAGATAACGCCTTTGTATTTACATTTATCGGGGGTTCAGAGTAGGTAGATCATCTATGGAAGCCAGCCAGGGCCAATCTTTTAAGCAAAGAAGAGTTTCAGGACTAGGTACTTTGGGATCAGGGGGGAGAAATTGAGGATTTTATTCATTTTTTAAGAGAATCGCGATACATATGCACGGCACGGGGCGACGACTCAAGTTCTATAGCTAGCTAGAAGCCTTCATACCATCCAAGATGGAATCATGAAGTCTCAACAATTGAGTTTCATAACCGAACTGGCTAGAAGAAGTTCGCGTGGATCGATTATTAGCACTCCTAGCCTCTCCTGATCATGTCAAATGAACTCAATTATTGGAACAGGTAATAGTATCATCGTACTGCAATACGGTAGGTTGTCTCTGTGGGATATTGGCGGATTCGATTCATGGCGCAGTCGCTGTGAGTTTCACTGTATGATTCGATTCAATTCAATTCATAGCGATTTCTACGCCACGGCTCCGGGATAGTTTCTCATGAAACAAAATAAGAATCCTGCAATCAGATAAGAAGCGATACCGCCCACGGCGAACCACATTCCTCGCGCTGGTTTACAGTCTGCATCGTCGATACAAAAGCTGCTTCCAAAGACAGCAAAGCAAGATGCTTGCAATCCACCCACCGCCAAAATGACGACAGCGGACCCCAGCCATCGAAAGGCCTTCATATAACTACAACAGGTGAGGGTCACTAGTATCAACCAGGCGACCCATCCTGTCGCCCAAGACGCTCCGGTTAGGATCCGTATAAGCTCCCAATCGCTGCCGAGAAAGTCAATGTAATTTTGCAATTCTTCATCATAATAGTCCCAGGATCTTCCGTCCTCACTAAACCCGCAACTGCCAGGTTCGGTTTCATTAAAGATAAAACCAAATCCACGGCGTGTGGGAGGTGGTGGTGCTGTAGTAGGAGACATGGTAGGAGGGACCAAGGGAATAAAGATACTGCTGGGAGCATAATACCGCTCGGGGTATCCCGAAGTGGCTTCGATGAATTTGCAGTCCACCATGGACCAAGCACAGAGCAATAATCCCAACAACAGGAACACTTGGGCAAAGAGGACCGGAAAGGGGCCATTGGGGTATCCACAGCAGCGGAATGTGCAGCATTGGTCCTCCGAGACGTGACTTGTCTTGGCGGCAATCGCCTCTTGTGCCGCCGCATTATTGTTGACATTGTCATTGGGTAGGGCTTCGTCCATGACAACTTGTTGTGGTTGTGCCTGGCTTTCGACGACGGGTGGAGGAACCACTTCTTCTGGCTTGTCAGCAGCAGCCACAGTAGCGCCGACAGCTACACCGGTGGCGGCACCAATGGCAGCAGCTGCGACCACTTCTTTTTTGTTGCCTTCTTCGTCCACTTCAATGCCTTCCTCGTCATTGTCCAACTCGACTTCTTGTTGATTCACGGAACCTGCCGTGATGGAAGAGGCTCGTACCGACGGTTCTCGGGTTCGGATAGACTCGCCTTTGACGGATTCACCGTGTTGAAACGCACCGGGAGGCTCTTGTCCCATGCGTGACTCGACGGCGACACTAGCAGCAGTGGCTGCTACTACTGCTGTCGCACCCACTTCTTCGTCGGGAGGATCACTGCCACGACGAACTTGACTGGTGCCAAACTCTTCTTGGTTGCTGTTGGGAGGGTCATTCGAGATCACGGCGTCCACATCCAACTCATGTTCATACTGATTGCGAGCTTCGCTGTTGGCTGTGATCATGGCATCCACATCCACCTCTTCCTCCATGTCGCCGCCATTCTTAACCTGACTGTTGCCAAACTCCATCGTCGCACTCTCTATTACCGTACCGATAGATGGTTCTATTATTGGATCTGGGATGATGCTGATTGCTTGTTTCCGGAATACTTTGTGGTCGGAGTGATGACATCTTTCGCGAAGTAGCAGTTTTGCTCGCCTAAGTATCTTTCTTTCCGGACAAAAAAGACTTAACGGTTGTTGTTCTCACCGAATTCGGCCAGGCGCTCTAGTTCTGCTCCGGCACGTTCACCAATAACGACTGCTTACCTCGATCGACTGCACTGGACTACTACTAGTAGCTACATCGTAGCCAGGCCACTCGGAGCCAGTGGATCTAGGCTACACGGCACGGGGGTCTTCCAGAACCATACACGATGTATAGGGTTATGCGGAAACGAGATTGGCCCTGTCAAGGTACAAAATGGTACACGATGTACCTGAGAGAGTTGACCGTGGTAGCTTGGCAATTCTAATATGCTCATGAAAGACGGAAGCGACAGCATTGATTGACTTGATCACTGGCAAGCTTCATCTTGCGCATGCACTTCGAGTGCGCACAAAAGCTGATAACGGAAGGATTGAGACATAGAAACAAGCCAGATTGTCTACCTGGCTATACAGGAGATAGCCACTAACGAAACCTTTACTTCATCATACAAATCTCGCTCATGCATTTCGTTATTTTAACATGTATACAGGCAGGAAGCGTGAACCCTCTTATGCCCGTAGCACAATACCCACGCCACCATGCCGCTCCTTTTGCTGACTTTCCAAGTCATTCCTGACCGACACATCATTACACTGAACACCATTTGCTACCCAACCAACTCCTCCTGAACATGTGGCATCGTTCACTTACAAACACAAACATCACAGCTGCAATCCAACGATTCACAATCAACATGAATACCTCCATTTTCCTCAACATTATCCGGCCAAGTTGTCAGATTGCAGAGACTAGTAGGAATTGTGCCTGTGAGCCCCGTATTGTTGTGGAGCCAAAGAAGCTCAAGCTGATCCAGCAAGCCCAGCGATGAAGGAACAGGTCCCATCATGCGGTTCTCGAACAGCCTAACCTGCTTCAGGTTCAAGAGAAGACCAATTTCACTTGGGATCAGTCCCGATAGTTCATTGTCTGACAGTTTTAGGTTGACCAAGGAACTGAGCTCCCCGATCTCTGTGGGAATGGTCCCTGTCAATGTATTATCATGAAGAAAGAGAACCTCAACGTTCTCCATTAGTCCCTGTTTGTTCAAAGAAGATGGGGTCAGAAAACATAACGATCGAACAAGAGTGCAAACTCCCTTGCACTGCCCCTAGCAACCTTACCATCTCAGATGGAATGGACCCAGACAGATTCGCTTCGGAAACCTCAAAAGTTGTGGCTACTCTCATACCCCCCAACTCTGAAGGCAGAGTTCCCGAAAACTGGTTCAACCAGCTGGCAAAAAGATCCATTGAGGTCCACTGCCCCAGCTCGGAGGGAATTGCACCAGATAGAATGTTGTTCCCCAGCACAAACACACGTAGCGAGCTTAGCTGGCCCAACTCTGAAGGCAAAGTCCCTGGATTGAAATGTTGCAAATTGGATGAGCAAAACTTGGTTGGTTAATCAGAAGTATCAGATACAGGATGCAGTGCGTCTTTCTTACCTGTCAGTTCATTGTTGTGAAATTCAAGAATGCTGAGCTTGCAAAGTCCAAGTTCAGTAGGCATTGTGCCGTTTAGTTTGTTTCCACTCAGCCCTAAATGTTCGGAGTTGGTAAGCAACCCCATCTCTGTCGGTATTTTGAGGGGGGTCAGCATCAGAGATTGAGAAAAAGATATTCTGAAGTGTGCACAAAGCAAATGAGCCTACCTGAGGGTATGGTGCCTGAGATTTCGTTGTTGTTCACTGAGAATCCTGTAAGGTCCGATAAGCCTAGCTCTGTAGGGATTGTTGATGTCAGTAGATTCACATCCACATCAAAAAGGCCTTGCCATTGGATCAACTCTGATGGATAGTGTAATTGTCAAGCATAATTTCACATAACACCCATTGTGTGTTGTTAGACACTCCATGGCTGCAAGCAAATCTTTGAGAGCAGTTCATGAGTGGATGGGCATACCTTTTGGCACAGTGCCAGTAATTGCATTGTCCCAGAGGGAAACATTTTTCAACTTCTCGGGGAGTGCAATTTCTGAGGGTAGATTCCCAGTGAGCAGATTCATTTGTAGCACCAATCGTATCGCTTGATCAAGCAAACCCACTTCACTGGGAATTGAGCCTAGCAGTCATGAGCAGCACAGAAAATGTACGTCAGTTGCAATATTTGAAAATGGGTGCACAGGCACATGGGGATTGTGGTATGTCCCGTAATAACTTGCCTGTAAGGGAATTTGCCATCAAGTACACGGCCTGCAAGGGCAACAACCCCAACTCTGATGGGATGCTTCCCGACACCGAGGTGGAATACAGACCCAAAGCATCTAAGTTGGTCAGGTAGCCAATCGTGGTTGCAATGCTGCCAGAAAGCTCATTGCGATCCAGAGCAATACTCTTCAGATTTGTCAGCAGGAAAGTTTCCTCTGGGATTTTACCATGAAGGCCATTGTTATTGAGCCACAGGTGTTGGTAGAGCTCATTCTGGCATGGGACTTCTTGAACAGTACCCATAGCTGACTCGTTCACATACAAGGGATTGTCAGTACTGGGAGGGGAGTACAAGCCATAGGCGCTTGCATGGAACCAGTCGCACTCATGCACATCATGTGAGAGCCAGTTGCCTGTCTCGCGCCATTTTGTTGGGCCACCGGTGGAAAGGAAGAGTGTCGTCAGAGCAAATCGTTGAATGATTCGCTCGTCTGAATAGTTGGTGAGGTTTTGATCGTGTATCAGCCATTTGTAGGCGTTTTGCTGAGGAGTAAATGCGGTAGCATTGATTAGGTCTGTCTCGTCCATATCAAGCAGAATACCCCTGGCAGTTGCAGCTGGGAGAAGGTTCAAGATGTACTCTTGGATGCTGACAGGCTGCACGAATGTTGTCTCATTCGTAGTCTCTGCCTGAGGTTTGTGATTACTGTCGAGCGAAGTCCCTCCCTCCTTGCTTCGATGGACAGCAATGGGCACCACCACAGCAATGAGAATGACTACCAAGAGTACCCCTGCTCCAATAAATTGAAAAAGACTCTTGCGCCTTTTCGAGGCAGTCAAACGCTCTCGTTCCGTGGGATCGACTTGCAGAGCTTGTGGGCGACGGTCCTCGTCTTCTTCGTTGACAAGGTTGGCAATGGCCATGTCCCCGTTGGCTTCCTCTGTTACACGTGGACCAGTTGGTACATTGCCGATGGATTCGCGGCCGGAAGAAGCTGCTTCAATGTCCTCGGTAGACGATCCAAAATTGCTGGCATTTGGTCCCAGGACAGTAAAGGCTCCAGGCCTTGAAGAGAGTTGAACTCCACTGCCACGAGCAAGGCGAGTGGGCGAAACACTGGCTTGGTGTGTAGCCCTTGGAGGTATTTGGACAAGCGTCGTATCCTCCTCAGTCTGGGTCTCCGTGATGGCCTCCTCATTCACCATTGTTGCGGCGTGGTTTTCTTCGCCATCACGGCCTTCGTCAAACACGCCGCACTCCCTCATCACGGAAAGTCGAATGTCTTTCATCAACCCTGCTTCCTCGTCTACAACCTCCTTCTCCTTCCACTCGGCGGCTTCCTTCGATTCTCTGATGGTTTCCTGGGCCCTTCTTGGCTCCTCGTCTTCTGAAACAAGCTGCTTGCTCGTACTGCTCGTATTGGCTCCGTCATCAGATGCTTTGCCGGGGACCTGATCTTCTCCTCCGTCATCGAGGACGCGGCACTCTCTGAGAACTGAAACTCGAATGTCCTTCATTAGAGCAGCATCTTCCTCCTCCTCCCTACCCGATGGATTCTCAGGGTCCATGACTTCAGATGCTTTGCCTGGGACCTGATCTTCTCCCACGTCGTCGAGGACACGGCACTCCCTGAGAACTGAAACTCGAACGTCCTTCATCAGAGCAGCATCTTCTTCCTCCTTCCCACCTGATGGATTCTCAGGGCCCATGCTCTCAGTGACTTCTTTCGTCTCTGCCTCCATTGTGTCTTCCACTTCTTTGAAATGAACAGAGAGAAGTCTGCTGATATTCTAGCTAGTACTGTACTTCTGAGAACTACCTGTACTCACTCGCAACTCGCAACCGGGCTGTTCTTTGGCTACCTGTAAGATATCTCGGGCACTCGTTTCGTCGGTACACCGATGGACTGTGAACTCTGCTCAAAGCTGCTGTGGTTGATCCGTAGAGCTGCGTAGAGCGCTGCTTCTGCAGAAAGAGGTCGATCAATTTGTGTCGAAGAAAAGAGAAAAGTGAGTGATGGTGCCAGGTATTACTTGCAGGACGGGGAGCCTTTCGCACCTTGACCTGCTTCGTGCGCACTTGCCGATGCTCTCAGATCAGAGAAAAGTGAGTGATGGTGCCAGGTATTACTTGCAGGACGGGGAGCCTTTCGCACCTTGACCTGCTTCGTGGGCACTTGCCGATGCTATCAGATCTCGGACAACTATAAAGTGTACTTGTTTAGAGGTGAACGTGTAGTTCAGGTAAATAGAGCTCTTGGAATATAATATTTTGTCAGTGAGCTACTAAGCATTACCTGAATTTCTACGGTAGATGAGCTAAAATTTATTGAATAATGTTACCACATCTATCTGCATCCCAAAGCTGATTATAACAGCTATGGTTTTAATTAATTTATCTCTTCCAAGTCAAGTGTCAAGAAATGACTGTACTAGCTAGCTATCCGGATAATAGTACGTTGTATGAGAACTCCTCGCTGCATGCGTACTTTGTACGTAAGGAAACATGCTTTTAAATCGGTTTATAATCTTGAATTACTCAGATTTAACATCAATAATTTCTTTAATTAAAAATCCAAAGCAAAGGAAACTGTGTCACAGCGTCAGTTGGATCGTTGGATCTTCTCGACGCATCAATTCCACGCTTCTTTTGATTTTTGCTTTTAATTAAAATGTCAAGGGTGTTGCGGTGTTGCATAAATGTACCAGGTAGGGGGGTGCCTCAAACCAACTTGCTCTGACTTCTCCACTCCTCAATTGACTTATCCCACCTTCCTGGTGAAGCTTCAAATCATCAATAAATGACTTCAACCAACTTCTACCACTTTCCACCACCTTCCACCGCCTTCCACCGTCTTCGACCGTCTCTTTTACCACCTTTTGCCGTTATTTACCGCTTTTAACCGCTTTCAACCGCTCTCAACCACTTTCAACCACTCTTTACCACCTTCAACCCCCTTGGTTGCCATTTCAGCGATCTCCTGAAAACTGAACAATTTGGTGGTTGGGGATATACTGTGTGAAGAAAGGAAAAGAGGGGCTGCATTGAGGCACCCCCTAGAGGGAGAGAGCTGTACACGCTTAATTTTCTCTTCAAGTGCCAATAAATGCCTGGATGTTCGATGCGAACTGACTTACCCCCCATTTAAAATGATTGAATCATTCGATGCAATCGAATGATATCTCTTGCCCTCGACATCATCTTTTGTTTCCTTTCTCTCCGCTCGCTCCAAGCAAGCAAGCACCCATGGAAAGCGTTGCCCCCTCTACTAGCTAGCTAGCTAGCTAGAATAGCGTAAAAGAAAGACAAAGATGGTGAGGTTTAGGTCCTTCCAAAGAGCATGCATGTTGGTTTTATCATACGGCCAGCCACGACGGATCAGTGGTACTGTATGGTACAGTGAACTGTACCAGTCCAGTGGAAAGTGGCGGTCAAGAAAGCCATGTGGGAAAGACTTAATGCAAACATGGAAGGCAACACTGCGTTAAATATATTTCTAATCGCGAACGACTCAATGTCTTAAGTTTAAATAGCCAAAGGAATTGCAACTGTGACCCAACGTCAGGTGGAGGTTGCGGGACGCAGCATCTTGACGATCTTTGGATTTATTTTGGCATTTTCTGCAAAAGCCAAAACCATCAAGAAGGGAACAATAATAATAAAGCCCAAAGCAAACTCTCTTCCTCTTCTTGTCCTTGTCTCTAGTACCACCACCTCTCCTTGCTCGCTCAATTCAGTCTATCAATCGATCCATCCATCCAGATGTTCTCCACCATGCCCTCCACGGGCGTCTTGGTGGCTCCCACTCGTCACGACGTGATGGGTCTTCGATTGGAAGAAGTGTTGAGCAACAAGGGCAACAAGACGTGTGCCGATTGTCCGACCAAGAAACCGCTTTGGGCGTCTTATTTGCGATCTCGGAAACAAGGAGATGGAGATGGTGATTTGGACGACAGTAGTGTGCGAAGTACCAGTTCTCGTCGTACTACTACTTCTGCTAGTAGTAGTGGCAATAATGAAATGAAAGGTGTGGATATCGAAGGCACGTTGGCCGTGTTGGTGTGCAACGATTGTGCCCAACATCATCATTTTGAATTGGGCAAGAAGCGATGCATGATCAAGTATTTGAAATACAGTCATGAATTGACTCCGGTGGATTTGGATATTTTGGAGAATAGTGGGAATGCGTTGGTCAACAAGTACTACGAAGCCTTTTTGACAAAGGAGGCGTTTGACAAGGAAGCTATCGAAAAAGATTTGCCTACAGAAACCGAGCGTCGCGGCAAATTCATCAAGAACAAGTACAAGAAAACAAAATATCGAGATCATGCCGCATTGGCCAAGCTCATTCCCAAATTGCAACGCAAACGACAAATTAGAGAAATGATTCTCGAGAATGCGGCGGCTCCACATCTCACCACACAGCAGTCTTTTGACAGCCAAGACAACGACAATAAAGACTCACCCGAAGCTACCATTTTTCGTCGTACTCAAACCATGAATGACGCCGAAAACATCAAGGCAGTGGGTGAAAAGGAAAAGGCCGCATTGGAAGGAGCTCAAGCTGTTGTGGAAGACGGCGACACGTCCATTTTGACCGTCCTGCGTCGCTGCAAGACCGATGCTCAAAACGCCGCAAAAAAAGTACAACTATCGGCCACGGAACGGCGGCAACGAGCACTCGCCGCACGTCGTGCCGTACGTCGTCGTAGTTCCTTTTCGGATCCGTCCGATCTGTTACAACAACTCAAGGATGACAACGACAACAACAACAACAACAGCACTGTTAGTAGCGCCAAAGCAAAAGCACCCCGCAAGGCACGACGTCGTCGCAGTTCCTTTGGCGATTCTCCCACGTCTCCCTTTTTGGGAGATTTTGGCAATACGAACAATGCGTTGTCCTTCTTGTCACGCAGTGTCAGCACCGGTGCTGCCAACCAACCCAAAGACAAAACAACAACAGAAGCAACCTCTCGTCGCTGCATTTCCTTTGGAGAACAGCAAGATCCAAAACCACAAAAACCACAATCACCTCCTCCTAAAAAGAGCCTCGATCTGGCCAATTTGAGGAAACGCATGGAAAACGTCAAAACGTTGCTCGATCAATCTACCGAAGAAGTCAATGCCAAATTGGGAATCCACAATAACAATAACAGTGGCGACAATGGGAACGATGGCGACGAATGCAATGATGATGCGCCTACTAATCGTCGTCGCAGTTCCCTTTCGGATCTCAAATCCTTCGATCTCGATTTGTCGTCGTCGCAAACATTGCCCCGACCACCCAAAGGCATTGGGCGCAGTCGCAGCACCGGAAAAGCCAATTTGAACAAGAGTCTCGACTTGTCGGAAACATTGGTACAGCCACCCAAAGGTATTGGTCGCAGTCGCAGTACTGGCGCCAAAGCCAGTACTTTGCACAAGAGTTGCAGTGGGTTGGATGATATCACTGCTGCCTCGAGTTCTTTACTGCCCGTCAATCCCAGTCGCAGCAAATCGCCCAAATTGGCACGCATCACTCGCAGTCGCAGCAATTCCGAAGACAATCCCATTATGCGTTCCAAATCGCGGGATCGCAGCAATGACTCGACCAGAATTCGATCTACTCGAGATCGCAGCAACGACTCCACTAGAATGCGATCGGATCGCAGCAAGTCTCCGAAACAACGCGACAATGAACTCCGACGCGACCGTAGTAAATCCACAAAGGGCGATGAACGCACTCGCAGCAAATCTCCCAACACTCGCTCCCGCAGCAAGTCTCCCAATGGCGATGAACGCTCCCGCAGCAAATCTCCCATGGGCACCCCTTCTGCCGCCGCCAAGAGCCTGTTGGACGATTCCGACACGAGTGTGGACGCGAAACACTTGAAATTTCCCGCCAAATTAAGCAGCAGCAGCCGCGGCAGATCCTCCGGCGAAGAACGAAACAAAAAGGACCTGTCGAAATCAACGTCGGCACTCTGGAGCAGCCGCAGCAAATCTCCCAAAAAGCAGGATTTGTCCGCTTCATCCTCGGCACTACTACAGATGCCCAACAACCCCAGTCGATCACGGGGCAAGGAGGAAAAGCTTCGTGCGAGTAGTAGTCGAAGCAAGTCTCCTGCAACCAAGGATGCCTCATTGCGAGGATCAGCGAGCAGAAGTCGATCTCCCAAAAAAGCCAATCGCCGTCGAAGTTCGTTGAGTGACCTCAACTTATTGCAGAGCAGCAAGACAAAAGACGGTCCTTCCGAAAAGCAAATGCTTCGTATGCACATGAGTTCTGTTCTCGATGTTGGGAAGGCCGATTTTTAGTACGTAGGTCAGAGCTTTCGAGGCAGATCTGCATGATCCAATGAAGATCCGTTTCAAGCGAACGAAACAGAGGAGGGCCAGATACCAAAGGGACGCATTTTTGACAACATACACTATGCTACTTGCGACCATAGAGCAAGGAGTCAAATCAGATTCATACACAAATATGTCCGAACATTGTATCAATTCTCTTCATCTCTCCATTAGCAACTTGTGCGTAGCTATCTAGCTGGCAGACCCAGAGCGCAATCGAGGTGGTGCGACCCTTATGCCCTCAGGAGGTACCACATCATGGAAAGGGGGTTTAGAGTACTGGTAGGCGGATTATCTATGGAAGCCAATGAGGACCAGGCTTTTAAGGAAAGAAGAGTCAAAATTCAGGACTAGCTACATGTAGGTTCCATAGGATCAGGGGCGATAAATGGAGGACATGGATGGGGGCCAAATGGTTTGGCTTTGGGGGGTCCACGGAGACATCATACGTCACATTCCACCGGAAACAAACCTAGAATCTTCCTCCTAAGGGTTGGCGTAGAAACATTCTTTTCTCTCCAAGCCCTAGCTACCGCAGGACATCATGGCATAGCCAAGTCTCTGGCTAGCTAGCTAGCTACACCGCCATTCCCACGAAGGCACCACAGGCAAATCCCAGACCAGCTAGTTTTTCTTTTTGCAGAGTCTCCCGAAACCCCTTGCGCAACTTATTGGCTTCCATGAGGCATCGATCCTTGACATTTTTGGCGGATTGGACTTGATCTTCCAGAAAGTCAGGCATGTTGTCCAGAACTCCAGAGACGGACAGGACTTCGGTGCTGATTGATATATTGCGTATGTGTGTGGAGAGCGAGAGCGTATAGTGATAGAAACAATCAATGAGTGGACTGTCACTTCAAAAATCCAGGTCACAACCCAGAATATCAACCGTGAAAGTGATGCAATCCATCCGAGCACTCACGCAATAAAGGCAGCTCCCGCCACTTTTGCCGCACTGACAAAAGTCTTGAGAGCTACACGAGACGTGACAAATCCAGCCCCCGCCGATGTTGCCACCTTGGCTCCACTGGGCAATTCATCAAACTTTTCTCGCAACGCCTGTAGGGGTCCCCTTCGGTCGATGTCTTCTTCGGAGTTGTATTGACCCTTGACAGTGGTAAGCAATAAGAGGCAGAAAATCCAGAAGATAACTCGTCTTGGTTGGATCATCTTGAGATCTGGAAAGGGTGGTTTGAGTGGTGGTGGAATCTCAATGGAGCCGTTGTAGCGGTCGTCAGATTGTCATGGGTTGGCTTCCACGAAACAAACATCTTGCTTGATGGCTCCTGCTGCAAGATGACAAAATTGTGAGACGATGCCGTCTGTCATCTGTCCACAATGATGTCTTCCACGTGTCGATCAGTTACTGGTATGGTACCGGGATCGCAAGCTGGACTAGCTAGCTAGTCTAGGTACCGGTACCATACCACCACAAAAGAAATGCTACGGCCATGCTGCCATGCATGCTACCCACCGGCACCCAGTTGTCGGTTCGTAGAGGGGTGTCGCATTGATTTCCGGACGAACCCGAGGGTGTTTGTACGCCACCGTACATCAAGATTTCTAGCTAGCTACTAGTGTTTGAGGTCATGATAATTTGAGACTGGCCTCATTCGAATCTCACTGAATGAAACCTTCAGAGGCCCCCGAGGACTCCCAGCATAGCTACCGGTACTGTACCGGCAGCTAGCCAGCTCGTAAAGGGGCGTCGTGGACACTTTGAATGAGGAATTGATGCAATCTTTTGCTTGCCTATCTAGCAGTGTTTCGGTCTCTCAAATTTATCAGCAATGAACTATGTCCTCGGAAGGGAAAGACTAAAGGACTGGAAACTGAACCATCTCCTAGACTGGAAATGCCGACACAGCCAATGAGGTGCAGCCAGTCGTGCAAAAACACCCAACAGAATGCATTCCCTTCCTTCCAAAGCAAGAAATTGCATCCATCAAGACAGGGGGCAAAGTGTATTGGAACTGTCACAGGGTACAATGTTTGTATTCCAGCACCCAGCCAAGCCAAACCCACCCCCAATTCCGGCACCTGAGTGTGCTTCAAACGATGCCGTTCCAGTGTCCACCGTAAACGCCAAGGAAAATCCTCCACCCGAAATCAAATTGATATCGATTAAATCCATCATGAAAGTATCTTGTGTGACAATAGTCTCGTATTCGCCACGTGGGAATTCAATGAAACCAAGCAACACACCCGTATGGACATGAAGGGAAGGCCCTGCTCCAACGCAAAACCTTTCAAATCTGAATACCAGGTTGACTCCCCAGATGATTGTAGAAAACGAAAACTTGATCCCAGCGGAAATCTCAAATGTGAATCCATAGAAGAACAGCAGACGGTTTGTGTCTTGTAGCGATCGACGGTTTTCGCGCGAGCAACGATTCTGGATCCCAGAGATGTCGAGAGGATTTCTCTCCATTGCTCGTCGAATCCCAGTGGATACTCTGGATAAATCACCTGGGTGGATTCTTCCCTCGTCAGGTCCATTCCTTTGTCCCGAAGTAGAGTAGTCTACCATTGAAAACTGATTCAGGGTCTTTACCGTAGATCCCGGCCTCCTCCAAGATGAGCTTCGAGTACGCTTCGAGTTCTCCATTGGGGAACGCTTCGGAAATGGCACTTTG
Organism: Seminavis robusta; assembly: GCA_903772945.1. Lineage (NCBI taxonomy): Eukaryota > Bacillariophyta > Bacillariophyceae > Naviculales > Naviculaceae > Seminavis > Seminavis robusta. The sequence continues at coordinate 65,711 of CAICTM010000143.1, forward strand.
GAAACAAGTCAAAGGAACGCAAACCTTTCGACCTAGCGAAAGAGCACAATCGAGGCCATTCCTGCAGGGATTTCGTCGGCCACAAGTATCACCCATTTCACCGCCGTGGTGGTTGTCATTGTCGTCGTTGTTGCTTTCGTACTGATCCAACACTTGGTTCAAGATCCCTTGGCCATGGACCAATAGGATCTGTCTGCCCCCCAAAAGCAACGGAAGGAGAATGAATTGCTGTATTGGTAGGAGTAAGCGCATGTTGTAGAGTCAACTTGGTAGTGTCCACCACGTGTCGCCGGGTTCAGATTCGATTCACACAATGATTACATGGAATCAATTACATGTAATACTGGTAGTTGCTTTTTGACAACAACGCAAGGCCTATGGACGACCCCGAATACAGCCGTACCGCAACTTCCCTACGCTCTAGATACCGGTACCCCCGTATCATCATTCTATTCTCTTCAATGCTGTATGCAGATACGGCTGTACTGCTCGCCAAAGACAGACCGACTCGGTGGGTTGAAAGTTGAAAGTCACTTTTGCGAAAGATGTTTTGTTCTTCCTGTGAGCTTGGTGCTTCCACGGTCATCTCCGGCGCTGCTTTTCCACGTTACGAGGAAAACGAATGTGCAGCTGAAAAAGCAAGCAGGAAACACTGTAGTTGGAGCTCTATCCACTCTCGTTGGTATCGAGCGAAGGTGTCTTGCGCAACCTTTGAAAGTTTGGCGGAATCGAAAGCAGTGCCAGCCAAAAGCCCCCCCCCAACAGTCGACATGAGTTGGTTTTTGGACTCCGAGATCTGATCTTCTTGCTCGAGAACACGGATTGATTCGAATCGGAAAAGGGTGGCGTTGTGACGATTAAACTCCTTAAAGAAGTTACACAACTCCAACTAGCTGTACGATCTATGCATAGTGTCGTTGTTGGCTCCAGTGGATGGAACCGGTCCGTGACCACATGCTTACTACGTTCGTTGGGGTGAAATGCCAAGAAGCCATTATCTCCGCCGCCCTCCTCGGGTCTTGCTAGCAAATAGGGCTTCACAGTACCTCTTGTGTGCTCTGTTGGACCCTCACATGTGGAGCTACTCGTAGTTGATCCAAGAACGACAACGTCTAGGCAAACACATCGATCACGCAATGACGGAGCACATGTACGTTTCCCTACGTCCATCGTCATCCAATGTCCTTCTCAGCCGTCAAAACAAAACACGATCTCCGATCTCCATGATGGGGAAGTCATGGCAACGCCCGCCAGCTTCTGTTGCAGGAAAATCACTTCACCCTTTTTGTTTTGCTAGAGTCTGCAAGGCCTGGTATTCCCTGAGCACTCACATCAGTTATCCGCATGATGATGAAAAAAGGCAAACTCTAGTTGGTAGATACTCTTCCATCAATCAAGTCTTCTTCAATTGACTATTCTTCACAATTGTCACAGCAGCTGCATTCGACAACACAGTCCACAATGAGAGTAGCCAGCTGTTGGAATCGTAACCCACGTTCTGAACAGACTTCAGCTGAGATGCTACCGGTCAATTGATTCCCTTGAATTTGCAGAGTTTCTGAAGAGAGGAACAATGAGGAACAATAGGTTAGAACAGCAGCCACACAAACAGGAGTATATGCCATGAACTGAATGACGCACCGAGTGCGGTCAAGTAGTCAAAAGCCTCAGGCACTGGCCCAGTGAAGCGATTATCATTCAAGAAGAGGTCCATCAAAGAGGCATTGAGGTTGCGGAAAGCTTCAGGGATCGTTCCAGAGAAGGAAGCTCCTTCCAAATTCATCTCGGACAAATCAGTCAATGCAAACATCTCATTGGGAATTGTGCCACGAAGCTGAGTGAATCCAAGCTGCAACACATGCAAGTCAGTAAGCTGGCTAATCAAAGGACTGATGGTACCATTGATTCCAGTATTCTCTCGAATTGATACGGTATTTAGCCTGCTCAAGGAGTAAAGCTCGTTGGGAACGGACCCTGCGAAGTTGTTGCCCTGAATCTCAAAGTTGGCTGCGGAAATGGAAGACATGAATGAGCAACTACACCCCAATAAAACTGAATTGATCATCCTCATCAACTCACTCAGCCGCGTAAGGCTTCCAATATCCGCAGGGATGGTTCCTGTGAGTGAATTGTAGTCCAGTTGTAGATCACTGAGGATAGAAGCCCCAGCAATAGCCGACGGGATGGTCCCAGAAAACTGATTTCCTCCAAGAGCAAGTAGTCCGAGCTGTGAGTTGCTGCGGAGAATTCCAGTAGGAATAGTTCCCTGCAGTCGATTATCCGGCATGGCAAATGTCTCAAGTGAGGTGAGCCCCCCAAAAGCAACATCCAAATCTCCACGCAAAGAGTTCTCAGGGGCAAGGAATCTCCGCAGTCCGGGTAGGAGTGAAAGCTCCGGGGGTAAGACCCCAATCAAATCATTTCCTGTTGCAGCTGCAAACAATTTGAGTTAGTTTTCATCAGCAACAATTAATACATTGACATAGACGCAAAGACCAGTCAATGACCACTTACGAAAACTCATTTGAGACACTATGCCATCAACGTCACAACTGATACTGAACCACTCGCATTCGTTTGTGTCCGACAACCAAGGTGTGTCACCACAGCTTGGTGAGTTCTTCCCACAAAGCCTCCAATTGTCACCTCCTGTAGCAAAGTAAAAGGTTGCCAAAGCAAACATCTGAAGCACCCTTGAGTCACTCATTAGTGAAGAATCCGCATCTGCCAACCAAAGGGCAGCCTTATATTGAGCAGAGCTCTTGTCCTGCAGTACCTCAGTTGATGTGATTGCATTGGCTCCTAAGAAGGCCAACAAATCACTAAACGAGGCTGCAGTGGGTGCAGCAGATGGAGATGGAGTAGAAGTTATGGGATCTCCCCCACATTCGGAAACTTGTACAGGGACGCACGTGAAAACAGAGTTCCGTCGGTCTTCCTCAGTTGCAAACCAAGCAGCAAACGCACAGTCAAGGTAGTCATCTTCCTCTGTTGCAAAGTTGTGCACCAAATAGCTCCCATCGGTAACAAAGGGATCACCCGTTTGCTCCAAAAGGACGGCACCATTGCCTCTGAAGTCATTGTCAATCAAGCAAAGACCATCAAGCTGTATTTTTGCAGCCTGGACAAGGATGGCGTAGCCAATGGGCTGGTAAGAGCCAACAAGCCAACAAATTATGTGTGAGCTTGCAATCACGACACAATCAAGAAACAGTCATGGCCGTGCATACAGTTAAGTCTTGATTGCCAAAGAGATTGTTTGAAAATGTGCAGTCTTGAATGGTTACAATGTGGTCTGGCCCTTTGATGGTAAGAATACCAAACTCAACCCCCAGCTTCCGTTCCACTTGTTGCAATCTCTGCACAGTAACAAGCAAGTAAGCCTTTGCCAATTTTGGTCTCTATCGCATCATCTCATTTGCACTTACACTGAACACACAGTCTTTGATCAATGACTCAAACACACTTGATTGTAGCCCACGTTGCTGGCCTTCTAGCCTCCTTGGTAGAGTGCCACTCTTGTACAGGTTGATATAGTCAAGGACTGCATCCCATGGGTTGGGAACAGTTTTTTCCAAACGCCTGCTCAGGTCAAGAGTTGCATCATAATTCATAACAAAGGTGCCAAAGTTTCCAGAGTCCTATATGGAAAGGCAGAATCAACAAGGGATCGTGTAAGCAAGCAATAGTAATACAGTACGTACAGACCACTAGGTAACAGCGTACCCGAAAGACGCAGTCGTAGAAATCGATTTGGCCGGAAGTTGCCATAAACACGGCATACTGCACTTGCCCCACAAACGTAAAACCTCTGACTTGAACATTGTCAACAGTAAGATCCTGCCGAAAGAATACAGGGACAGCGATCAAGCCAAAATCTCCTCCCTGTATAATGCAAGTGTTCTCAGGACGCCCATCTTCGCCACATAAAAATTCAGTGTTGGACCTTGGCACCAAGGGGGACTGGCCATTATCAATCCCAACACCAGGGACCAAAAACCCAACGTCCACCACTGTTCCAGGGCACATCACGAATCTCTTTTGCTCAAAAAGCTTCTCATCATCGCTTATCGCAAAGAAAATTGCATCCAAACTCGTGTAACAGTCTACTGTTGGACGACTGGTTGGCAAAGGGGTTGGGGTAGATCCTATCGGTACCATCACAGGTGGAGTTGTTGGAACCACCATAATTGCTTCACCTCTACATTCCGCTACTTGTACAGGGACGCACGTGAAAACAGAGTTCAGCTGGTCTTCCTCAGTTGCAAACCAAGCAGCAAAACCACAGTCAAGGTCATCATCTTCCTCTGTTGCAAAGTTGCGTGTCAGATAGCTTCCATCACTAACAAATGGATCATCCGTTTCTTCCAGGAGGACAGCACCATTGCCTCTGAAGTCATTGTCAATCAAGCAAAGACCATCAAGCTGTATTTTTGCACCCTGGACAAGGATGGCATAGCCAATGGGCTGGGAGGAGCCAACAAGCAAACAAAGTGTGAGCAAGCAACCACGGTGCAAGAATCAAGAAAACAGCCTGGTCATACAGTTAAAGTGGCATCTCCGAATGTGTTGTTAGAAAATGTGCAGTTAGCCATAGTGACATCATGATCAGGTCCCTTGATGGTAAGAATCCCAAACTCAACCCCCAGCTTCCGTTCCACTTGTTGCAGGTTCTATAAAAGCAAACAAGCAGGTAAGCCATTTTAATCGCAGCTGATGGAGCTTGCTTGGGGGGAACTTACCCTAAAGATACAGTCTTTGAACAAGGACCTCGAAACCATTTCTTGAAGCCCACGTTGAAGGTCATGCTGTGAACCATCTTCAAGCCTCCTTGGTGGGTTATTATTGGTCTTGTACTCATCGATAAAGTCGATGACAGCATCCCAAGGGTTGCTAAAAACCTCATCCAATCGCCTGCCCAGGTCAAGAGATGCATCATAATTCATAACAATGGTGCCAAAGTTGCCAGTGTCCTACAAAGGCAGGCAGAATGAACAATGAAAAAAAGTAAGCACAGTGCCATTGATCTGCTGCAAAATCTCTTCCCAGGCAGCTTAGCTTACCCGGAAGATGCAGTCATTGAAAGTAATATCACCTGCAGTAGCCATAAACACGGCATACTGAATTTGTCCCATAAAAGTAAACCCACTGACGTTAACATTGTTGACTGCAAGATCCTGCCGAAAGAACACAGGGACACCAATCAAACCAAAATCGCCCCCTCGTATGATGCAGTTGTTCTCCGACTTTCCATCTTCACCACACAAAAATTCAGTGTTGGACCTTGGTATCAAGGGCGTCTGTCCCTGATCAATCCCAACGCCTGGAACCAGAAATCCGACATCCACAATAGTTCCAGGGCACACTACATATCTTTTTTGTTGAAAGAGTATGTCATCGTCACTGATCAAGTAGAAAATGGCATCCAAATTGTTGTAGCAACCACCCTCACTCGAAGGAGGAAAGGAAGGCACAGTTGGTGTCTCCGTCGGCGAGTCGGTTGATTCTACTGTGGTCACGACAGGTGCGATGCTAGGAGGGCTCGTTGTCGGTGCGCTCACACATTCCAGGACGCTGCCGGCAGCACAGCCAAACGTCTCGGTCGAACCATCGTAAAGGCATCTCACCAGACTTCCTCCAGTACAAAAATAATAGCATTCACATGGGACCCGAATTGCTTCAATGTATTGGGTGCATTCATCTGATACCGGTATATTTGCCGCGATATCACTCCTAGGCACGGAGCATGTGAATTCTTGAACAGCTGGAGGTGTTGGCATCTTCGAGGGGCTACGTGTTGGGATCTTGGTCGGATTTCTTGTTGTGGGCGCGGTCGTTGGAATACTAGTGGGGATTCTCGTAGGATTGGGTGTTGGGATGCTTGTAGGGTTGGGTGTGGGGATTCTTGTAGGATTGGGTGTAGGGATTCTTGTAGGATTGATGGTTGGATTGTTCGTCTGCGATGATATCCTCATAGATGGCGCCTCGGTTGTTGCTGTGGACGGGGAGGAAGAAGGGGCTGGTGTTGGGACCGTAGAGAGTGTTGTGGGGATGGGAGACAAAACTGGTGATGTTGTCGACTCTGGGGATTCTGCGACTACTGGGGCCAACGAGGATGCACTTTCCACGGAAGCATTCGCATCGCCGCCACTGCTGTCGCCACTTCCACCCCCCAAAACTAGAACCAAGACGACAATTACAATGGCAAAGAAGCAGCACAATCCGACGACAAGCCGCACCATGTACTGATTCCTCCATAAATCGGAAAACCCTCCAGGTTCCTCGGCATCATTTCCTTTGTTAGCGGCATCCGCTTCAGGTACGGCAACAGCGGGGGCGATTGGAAGGATGGTTGGATCTCGTACCAACGTGGCCACTGCCATGAAATCTGCGGCGCTCTGAATGGGAGTTTCTTCCTCTACTTCCACAGGTTCTGGTGCTGACGAAGCAGCACTTGTCGTAGTGCTCCGGAAAGGAGCTGGATTGGATTGACGGAATGCCCCTGCTTCGGCATCTCCTGCCTTGTGACTGTTGCTAGTAGCATTGCTGTCAACAACAGGAGGAGCGTCGGTGTCTTTTTTCCTCCGACCAAGACCAGCAACCCTTTTTGCCCCCACCGGGCTATCCGGAGTGGCATCGTCTGGTGGCGTAGTGTCATCATTGCTTCCTCGACCAGTGCTTGTCCCAGACGGGTGTGGATCCTCCGTGGGTGCTGTCGCATCGGGCTCATTATTATTCGGCACTCTTTCGCCAGTCTCTTCATGCATACCACTTCTCTTGAAGTTGATCATGGCATCATCCCAGACCGCGCCGCCTGTGGGGTTATTGGGGATCCTGAGAAGAGACGTTCCTTCTTCTTCTTCTTTTGCGTCTTCCTGTGATGTGGTTGTTGGCTGGGCAGGCGGCTCTGTGGCAGCGCTGGCTCTTTCGCCGAGCTCTTCATCGTTCATGCCACTCCTCTTAAAGTTGATCATCGTATCACCCCAGACGGCACCGCCAGTTGGGCGGTCGGGGATCCTGAGTTGAGATGTTTCTTCTTGTGATGCCGACGCTTCCTCTTCGTCCGTGCCGGCAGGAGGGTCTGCGGGAGGATCCATCCCTCTACTAGTATTAGGTCGAGACGACATGGTGTTCTATCAATAGCTGGCTCTCTTCTTGGAAGTCTTGCTATGCGGTGAATGAATTTGGACACCTCTTCTCGACTGCTGCCACTGGCTGGTTCTTTGACAGCAGGCTTCGCGTGGATCTTTTGCGCTTCTTCGGAAACTGACGACATCCGTAGCCACGTCTCACTGGCATTCCCGACTGGCGAGGTCCGGATGGACTTCAATCGTGCTGCAGAGAATTAAGTGCAGCTTTGGTAGTCAGGTAGATTCGGTAAAACATTTTCATTCAAATATTTTTAGCAAAATACCTCTTTGGATTATTACTTCAACTACCTGGTTCGATTGTCTTCCAATGCTGAAGAGAAATCAATCACCAACCAAAAGTAAGTTGGAGAGAAGGGCACGGCACTCCTCCATCGGCAAGGACTCAAAGCACATGCTACTCTTCCTGTTGTTGCTACATCAAGCTAGCTAGTACTCCTGCATCTGAATTTTGATCCTGTGGCGGACTGGATGGATTGATCGATCAGGAGACAGGTGCTCTTTTTTGGTTTTGTGGAACGGTGGACTCGACGCATTCTCTTGGCTGGTACAGCATTGTTGGTGCACATCCCTTCATTTTCTCTACCATGACACCCACAAACAGACCAAAACAGCGCACAGCACGCCGCAGTGATGTCGGCTTTCTTCCCGATCCATCACCTGGAGGAGCACGCGGATATGATGCAGCACACCGCACTACTGCCGTGGCATTGCGTACGATTGGAGAAGACGACGACAATATTGTGGAAGAAGAAGACAATCCAGCAGTTGCCAACCTTCGACAGGACCATCTTCTTCTTGCCTCAATGACTTCCTACCAAGCCAGTAACCCATACAACCTTGCCTGGAGACACGTCTTTTGGAATCATCCCTATCCCTTTGGCGTCAAAGGTACTAGCCGCAGCCGCATCATTGACTGGGACGAGAAATCCATTTTTGTAGAGACAGTCAAACGAAACTATGCCTACATTGGTTCGAGAGCTCCACAGGTGGGGCCCTACGAAAAGTATACTTTGACGGCTGCCATTCGTGGTGGAGTCCATGGTAAATGCTGGTTTGATTTTTTCCTCCGTACTGGAGCACCATCAGTCCTGAAAACCTATGACTTTCTCGATGCAGTCATCAATGGTCCTGGTGGCATTGGTGAAGGAGGAGATGACAACACTCACACTTTCATTTGCGACCATCGCTCTGTTCATCACAATCCCTTGATTGTCATGGTGATCAACAACAAGCGGCATCGCCATCTCTTTCGAGCACCATACTATCACTGTGATGGACCGATCGAATACTTTTTCAATCATGTGCAACAGCTACTAGCATTGGAGCTCCACAATATTCAAACTGGACAGCAGCTTGAGCAAGCCATTGGTGGAATCTGCCAGCGTGCCGCAGGATTCTCGGACAACTATTTTGCCCACTGTGGCTATGCTCCATAATAACTACTACTACTAGATAATAGATTTGTTTCTTTTCCTTAGTCTTTTGTATGAAGCTACAGTTCGACTCGACTCGGTTTTGTTTATGGGAAGCTTTGCTAGGCGACGATGCGGTCACGATGACAGTGATCAAAAGTGGCTTTGTTCTACTCGGAGTACCCTGAGGCTAGTGCTGCCTGGTTGTGCGGTTGTTTGCTTGGTGTGGGGCCTCAATTTTTGGTATTCTGTTTTGCGAGGATAGATGGTCTCTGATGTTTCTGATGTTGTGGTGTGTGGGCGCCTTGGTCGGGGTTGATTGTTCAGATTGCTTGCCAGTGTAGCCTAAAGAAGGAAGAGACAGGTCATCAACAACAGCATCATCAGAACTGCCAATCAGGATTGCCATGTTTTCCTTGCCAGGATTAAATCTGGGTTCTGGCGTACGAACTCTGCGCCTTCCAAGTTCAATGGAGCCAGCATCAGAAAGGAGATCCAACGACGAAGATGATGTCATGGATGCCAAGCTCATGTTATCGTCGCTGTCTTCAAAGTGGTCATCACAAGAATGCAGATTTGCACTTCGCGCGGGATGACTGGACAGAGGAGCCACGTTCTCTCGCCAAACTTGACCGTACAAATTGACAAGTTCAGCTGTGCTTTCCACTGCTTCTGGTCCAAAGGAGGATGGCTTCGAGCTTGTAGGAGCCTGGATCCAATTACCATCGGGCATCATTTGGTTGGAGGAAAGGCTGTCCTGCAATCAAATGAATGAGAAGAAACGAAGCAGAATTCTGTTTCGTCGTGTGAGTCACGCTTGAAAAAGGCACCAGTACATTGTACCGGTAAAGTTCGTCCTAGCCAGTCACAGATGATCCACTATTTTTGTGTTACGATGTATACGAGCTGAAAACAAGGTGCTCGAGTACACATCACCAAAGTTGGCTTTTTGTGAAGTCTTTGTCACTCAGCCATTCAGTAAGTGCTACATCTACGAAGTACCGTATGTCGTTTTAAAAGATAAGCTGACTGGTACACCGCCGGTACATGTAGCCAGAGCACCAGCTCCACTTCACTTCAGCATCCGTACCGATACATGTACGGCGAGTTTGGGTTGAATGGCCAAAGCTGCACGGGGCGTACCGGTACTTCCAGGTAGAAGTTGCAACCAACGATGACACGGTTTGACCACATCGCTCCTACATGTATCTACTTGGGAGAATCAATTCTACTGTTCAATGCTTGCTTGCGCGCTGTTGTTGGATATGTTGGCAGAGCTTGGCAAGATCCAGTTGTTGTCGGATCTCGGGTTTGTAGCGTTCGTGAAGTTGCTTCCACAGGCGAGAATGGCTTCCATATCCAGTGCGGTGATGAAAGCCGCCGTAACTAGATTTTTCAAGTATTCTTCCATGCACTCAACGTACTCTCTGTCGCTCGTCCTTCCCGACAAACAGACATGCTTGACATGATCCTGTAGCGGCATGTAGTGACAACCACTAGAAATCTCTCACGCCCGAATCGCAGCCATGGACGGTGACGTTTGCCTCTAAATCAAACTTCACGAGGAAGTAAAACATGTCTGAGCAATTTTTATCATTCCATTTGTGATCTCCTCGCAGTTGCAAACAATCCTCTCCTCCAGCATCGTTGGGCTCACCATCGTACCACCGGCCTTCGTCGACCCCAACCTCGCCATTTACCCAAGTCCCATTTCCGTCCGGTTCAATAGAGCCCTCTGGTTGGAACCCTCCGATCCAAGCATCTCCAAAATCGTGCCCATCTAAATAATCGTGCTCTTGAGTCGACGTAATGGTTGCTAGGTGGCCAGGAACACCACAGAGAGTAGAATTATTCGCGAGCTCGTTTGCAAGGTTCCAATCCAACATTACTTCCTCCAATCGAAAGCCATGCTGTCCGAAGGTGACAACACCCAAACCCTCGCACGGTACGCTGGCATTCAGGTCAACTTCCTCGATGCATGTCCTCCTTTTCGAACACTGTTCGTCTGTCCAGTCGCCGCCGTTTGAGAAAACCAAGCAGTTCTCATGGTTGTCGTATACTCGTCCACCATTGTTAGGGTCTCCGTCTTGCCATTTCTCGTATCCTTCATAAATGAATCCTTCGTTGGTATGTCCAGTTCATAGACGGTTCATCCGATCCCGCAGGATGATACCCACCAATCCACCGTTGGCCACCAAATTCGCGGTCCTGGAATGCGTTTTCTTCCTCCAATGAAATCGTCGCCAAGTGGGCATACAGACCGCACAGTGTGGAATATCCTCCAAACACTCTTGCACCCTCCCAATCGACCTGGCAGTGGCGAAGACGGTAAGCACTATCAACATATTCGATCCAAGGAGCATAATCTTCTTCGGGCAGTTCGGTCAACCTTGTGCTGCATGTATTGCAGCTTCCCCGATGATCGGACACCGTAACTGTTACAGTTCGAATTCCAAATACCATAAGGGCCCGGCGGATGCGCTTCAAAGAAGAGCGTGTCGTTGTCTGCGTCATATGACTGATGAGCAAACCTCAAAGGGTCGATTGTCGTTGCCACGGAGCAGTCCGAAGCAACGGGCAATGCGTCGACAATATCTTGACATACCGCGATGGGTTGGGTGTTATTGACGCCACAGAAGAGAATCTTCCCGTTATCCAGATGCGAGAGTTTATTTGCAGCCACAAGAGGACCCAAAAAGTCTTCCAAGCAGACAAATTCATCGAAACTGGAGTTATCAGGGGCAACAGCAGTGTAGTTCTCCACTGCTGGTTGAATCAAAAAGGTGCATTCGTCAACCTTGTCAAACCTTTCAGGGACTCCAGTATCACAGCCATCAACTTTCACAGTTGTCTTTATGTCGATTTCTTCGAGGAAGATGTCACTTCTTGTACTGAGGATGACAATGGGCAGAAGTAGGGCCCAAGAGGTTCCACGGAAAACTGCAAGTCTCCACCGTTCGGATCGAAAGAGCCATTGTCAGGACGCTCGGGTGGAATTTGCTCTGCATAGCAATCGATTCTTGTCGTAGTAGACCGAAGCGTTACCTTGTCCTTGCAGATAGCTTGGGGTGGTGGATATGGAGTTGAGGGCGGTGTCGGCTCTAAAACGGGGGCTGGGGTGGGAGGTAGAGTTGGCGACGGGGAATGTGACGGAGAGGTAGGTGGGGTGCGACTTGGTGTGATGACGAGTTGTTGTTCCTAGGTTGGATCCTCGGCAGTGCTTCCTATGAGAGGGTGAGGGAGTCAGATCCATTGTTGCAAGGTCAGCGACAGAATTGTTGTCTTGGCTTCTGGTAGCAATGACGACAGCAGCAATAGTCCCAGCGCCAGCTAGTAGAAGAACAATGATGGCCAAGGCAACACACATGAGACTCTTTCCCGGTCTAACGGTACGTTGCTCAGACCTCTAGCATTGAGTATTCCATGTCTTCCCTTCTCACAAACTCTCCCACTGAAGTAGCTGTGGCAGAGAGAGTCGGAGGCAAAGAGCACCTACACGAATGCTGCCGGTGTCGAACGGAGATTACTGCCGATTACCGCGCATCGCTCCCGATACGATCTCCGTTCCACAGCTACCGTAACAGTCCATGGGAAGACAATAAATAGCACAGCTCCAGTCGCAACAACAGAAACATCTGGAACGACGGTCTCTGGTGACGGTTCTCCATTATCGAACGACAGAACCAGCAACAACCAAAGAACTGCCGCAGAGAAAGTTTTCTGATGCTGCTTCCTTTGGAGTGCACAATGCTGGGCAGCTCCCAGATCAACAGAATTGGCATGCATCAAATCAGCCATATCATCCTCTATTGCAGTAGCCTGCACCAACCCTTCACTTAAATCAGCCATATCATCCTCTATGGCAGTAGCCTGTACCAACCCTTCACTTGTCAATAGCACCAACACTTGGAATTTTCTGGATCACTGTCAGTGCCCGGATGAGCACCAAGAAGGCCATATTTCAAGTGGGGGTTTCGCTGCATCAGTCCTCCTGGTGCACCCAGGAACGCACCTGGCTGAGCTTGTGTGCGCATATGGGTTGTTTGGAAAAAACAGTTTGTGGGACAGCCTCTGCTTCTCTGGAGGCCTGTATCATATGGCCTGGTACACTATCTTGTTGTTCCCTCACAGGAGCTGCATTTTGTGCATTGGACGGCACATCATCATTTGTGTTGGCATTAGCCGCAATGACAAATTTGCCCAGTTTGGCAGTCTTGTTGATTTTCACTGCAAACTGCACGAGGTGGATGCTAGCCATGTTTGTGTTTTCTTGACTGTGATCTTCTTTGGCTTTGAGAGGTTTTGGGGCTGCCAAAGTGGCTTGGCCTGCCGCCATGATTTCTTTTTCGTCTCTGGACTCACTTACTTGTTTCTTGACAAAGATCTTGTTTTGCGACAGCCAAGCAGACTGGCCCTACCAGCCACGATTTTGTTCTTCTGAGTATCCGCATCACCTAGACTATTTCCTCGGCTTGGAATTGAGCCAAACTCTTGCCAATGCTGTCCTACTAGTACATGTAAATGCCAGAGCAGCTCTCCAGTTTTTGGAATTAGGGTCCAAAAGCGGGATTGCGTGGGACCACAGGTGGTATTGATGACACTCGAGCTGCTGATGTCAGGAAGACGAAGATCTGATGATGGATGAAAGAGGACGCTATCAAGCTATCAAGGTTTTAAGAGCTGTTTACCTCGGCAGTCTTGCTGCCAGAGCCCTCAACCCCTTTAATTGTTTTTCCTGCTACGGTGGTCCCTGCAGGTATAAGGGTAGGGTTAGAATACAAATAAGCCAGCAAAAACTAAATAAGTAGCCTAGCTAGGATGGTGCTTTTAAACCAGCTAAAGCTATTTACATGCATCCTAGTAGGGGGGTCTGCTTCTACCAGGAAAAACTCTAAAGCTAGCAAAAGCTATATAACTAGTATTCTAGCTAGCTTGGGGTATACGGTATCTGCTTCTAGCTTGCTATGGGAATCTGCTTCTAGCTAGGGGATCTGCTTCTAGCTAGCTAAGCGCAAGTTAAGCACTAGCTAAGCACTACAGGTATCTGCTTCTAGCTAGCTAGCTAGCTAATAGGGGTATCTGCTTCTACACTGAAACCTTTCTGCCGAGGTTACACAGCTCCGCTGGCTTATTTGATAGTGTCACATCTTTGCCAAGGTACCAGTACACCAGTACAGTATCATAGCGTCTGGTGACGTCTGGTCGAGTTACGCCAGAATGATGGGGAGAGATAATGTTTAAAAAGCCTTCCGATGGGATTTAGTAATCGTACATGTTGGGTTCAAATGGCTTAACGACAGCTTGCTTTTTTCAGCTCTGCTTCTGAGGAGAGGGAAGAAGCAACGCTTCATGCACACTCCTCTGATGTTCGCCAAGTGTTCATCGAACATCCAACCTTTCAACCTCGTCGCTGTAAGTGGTTGGACAAATTACACCAGATTTTCTGTGTCAACTATTAAATAACTTTGCGCAGCCCCTGAAGCAGCTCGCTTCAGAAAATAATGAGGAACTGGTGCTTGCTTGCAAGGGAGCAAAAACTTGCTGGCGCTTGCCTGGGAGGGAGGGACGGAGGCTAAGCATGGACTGTCGTTCTCTAGCTAGACCCTCAGTGCTTTTAGTATACATGTAGTTATTTAGCTTTTAATAAATAGTTTGTACACAGAGAGATGATGTGTTGCACCGTACCCGAGAGCAATGTGCATGATGTGCTTGTTGTTGTTTCCTTTCCTTAGTCTCTTGCTTTTATTTGTTCTTTCAAGCCGCTGGACAACCGGCAAAGCTTTCTGCTTGGTAGAGGGACGAGGACATATTCAGAAGCAACAGATCCTCCTGGGTGACCTCTAGCTCTTCGTCGGTCCTCCTCATGCAAAACGATTCAAAAAAGCTATTCATGGCTTCTATGCACCCCGATTCCAGGTGCCGGTCGGCAAAAACTGCATGAATATGAGCCATGTTGTTGAGGAGGGCCATGACCAACAGGGCACCTCCTTCGTCTCGGCTGCAAAAGTTCAAGAGATCGTTGTCTTCAGCGTCATTATTTTGGAGGTCGTCGTCATTATCATTCGCAGAAGCAGCATTCGACAAGAGACAAGATGCCATGGTGTACATTTGCAGCGCTTTTTGGAGTCTTGGAGTTTGGAATTTGGCGCTTTGAATGGCACGGACGTGATGGCACAGACCGGCATTGTAGAGGACCACGGCGGCCAACGTCAAGTCTTGATGAAAGGTATTCTCTTCTGACTGACCGTCGTTGTCGTCGGAAGAAGAAAACTCAAATGCCAGTGCCCGATTGAAAAAGGCCACGGATCCTTGGTATGCCAACGGGAGCGAGTCATGGGCGGGAGACAACTCGATGCTCCAGACGTTGTGTGTCAACAAAGGTTCTTCTTCTTGGTCGTCGAGATTCATGGCATCATCATCCGCTCCAGGTGGCGCCCAGCGAGGAAGATCAATGATGCCTTGCATAGTGTTCAAGGCAGTGTGAGAATGGACAAGGGATTCATCAAAGGCACCCTTGAGGAGCAAAGAAATTGCATGGTGGTTGCGGCGAGCAACATCTTGGGAAGTCTGCATCTGCATGATGTTATTGATTGCTGTTGTTGCTGTTGGTTAATAAGGTTGCAAACTGATGTTTTTGGTTTTGTGGTTCAGGATTTGTGAACGAAACTGAATTGGTGCCCACCCGAGGCTGGAGCTCAGTAAAGCGCACATGCTTCTTTCTGTTTTCTGAAAAGGTGCCATGAGCCATGTGAGCAACTCAGAGGAAGCATTAGCTGAGCATGTTACAGTACTTCAGTACAGCACTTGGCAATGGTGGTAAGTACTGTAGATACGCACGTGGTACCGGGGCAACTCCATTTAGAAGACACAGACCAAAATGAGTGGTACTTTATCAGGCGACAGAATGCCAGAAGCATTAAATACTGGTACCGATACATTGTACTGCATTTTGAGACTCAGTCGATAAAAGGCGTGTGAGCGTCTGACTCCTCCTGAGAACGCAAATGGTCTCAAGGTTTAGGAGTTAAGTGCCACTGAATTATTCACCAGAACCTCGACAAGCAATGCTGCATGGAAAATTTGCCTTTAATTCCAGGTTCTCGAACGCTACGCTCAGTTCCTTTACATTCAGTCTCTTTCTAGCTAGATCCAAAAGGTTCCAATTTCAAATAGCTTGTTCCGACTTCATCGCACTTTTATGTCCTTATAGCTCCATTCTCTGATTGGACAGTACTCCTTGGCTTACTTCAACCAATGGAATTGAGATAGGAGTGAATGTTGTTTAGGAGAGCCTTTTAGGAGTCACCAATGTAAAAGGACGAATGAAGCTTCGGAATTAATGAACGATCCCGTTTTTGGGCTTGGCCTCTAACCTCTAACTGACCAACCAACTGATGTGTAGTTTCCACCCAGTACCTGGCAACTCTGACAACCTCGATCGATCTATCGAGCTACCGTATCCATACCATGGTACCAGAATGGGTCCTAGTAGCTCTTGAAATAGAAGCAGAAGCTTCTCGCTAGTTCTACCTGGTAGCTAGTTACATTGGCTCCTAGTCTAGTTTTCCTTTTTATTGCAGGCACGTGTACTCCAGTACCTACTTCGTACTCTACCAGATCAGAAACCTCAGCAACATGGAGGGTCGGCTTGGCTTTCCCAATCTACAGCCATCTATTCCAGTTTGGTCGAGAAGCATCATTCCATGGCTGCAGCGGAGCTGGCTTCGTTGTTGCTGGCGTCTCTTTGCAAAGAGTCACACGAAGACCAGATGGCAAAACTGGCTGAGCTTGCTTGTTCAAAACAGCGGGCGTGCGACGCCACTACGTATTGTGGGGACTGGCTAGCACTGGGTAGAGCGAGGGTTTGGTCTTCCTGCCTGTCTTGAAGCGAGGATGTCCTCCCCGAAACAAGCGGGCAGTGCGGTGAAGTCTGCCTCAAATCTCAAAGAATGTGAAGAACCAACCCCCAACCCATACTAAGGCTGGAGAAGCTCGAGACATCTCGCATGGTGGAATGGCTAGGCCTGTCTTCTGTCCGTAATCCCATGGATGCAGAACGTAAGCGTTGCTTTCGTCCTACAGCGGGCAATTATTATGCAGCCAGCATAGCTACGTCATGATTCCAGCCAAGAAAGCACACGAAGGCAGAACCTATGCATCATGGTTGTTACGACAGTCCTAGACCTATCAAAGAACATTTAAAGTATTCTTGTTCTGCTATAGTGATTCTAATTAACCAAAAAGGAAAACTACAAGGAGAAAACTCATTACAGCAATCTTGAGGGAGAGGAATATTTTGTGGAGAGGCCCCACCCTATAGCAATCACCATCTGGCCACCTGGCCACCTTGCAACACAATCTTCACATCCCTGGTTATCGCAAATGACTAGTTCTCCATTTACTCGCAAGAAAGTGCCTTCCACACTTCTATCATCGAACCCAAGAAAGTATACCTTGTCTGCGTGGGAAGAAATGGTGACCAGATGTGCTGATTTTCCTCCACTGCGTGTATAATAGTCAAGCTGTTAGTAAAGGACAAAGCATTTGTCCAGGTGCGAGGCTGATAGAGCTCATAGTAGTGACCATTCACACTCCAATAGTTTTTGTTCTGAGCAGCAACAGTTGGAGTGTTTGATGGTGAGTATTAGAAAAGGGATTTCTCACGAGCGCGACTGAGGGTGGCGATGAAGGACCAGCAGAAGGAACCAGCAAGGGAGACAGAGATGGCTGAGGAAAGAACCTTTGTTTGTGCATTTGTAGGTGCTCAACAGGCATGGCGGATGTGACCCCAATGGGCGGATTCAACAAACATCACAAAAAGGACCTTGGGGACTTGCTGACAGATTTGGTGGGCTGGTTGTAGGGCAACTTGTACTATCAAACATGCCAGTAACTAAAGCATTGGTGTTGGAGATCTTGGGCCCCCATTGGCAAAGATCTTGATTCATGTTTGCTGCACCACTGAACATGTATTCGAAAGACCCGCCCTGTGATACATCCCAACCGGCAAGGTCTGTATTAAAACTGCCGTTATTCAGGAACCTGTAAGGAAGAAGCCAGTAAGTTGAATCCATGTAGAAATATCTTGTGTATCCAACCGTATAAAAGACGTACATTTTTTCAAAGGTAACAACTTTGCTGACATCCCATGTATTCAACCCAGTCCCCTTGAAGTTGCAATTATTGAAGACATGTTGCATGTCCGACACCTTTGAAACATCCCATCCTGACACATCTGGAGAAAGAATTAGTGCATTCCAAAAAGGTTTATCCATGCAGGTTGGCAATTCCCACTCACCTGCATTTGCACAATTTCCGTAGTAGCACATGTAGGTCATTTGCGTTACCTTTGCAGTGTTGAAGCCGGAAAGACCAAAACCTCGAAAGGAAGTTGCCTTTCCATTAAAAGTTAGAAAACAAGGTGATGCAATGCTATGTAAGTTGGTGCCCTGCAAGTTATCACTTACTCCACCAAACATGAATGTAATGTCTGTAGCTGATTCAATAGTCCAACCGGTAAGGTCAGGTCCAAATGCCCAAGCACCTTGGAACCTGAAGGAGGGA
Source organism: Seminavis robusta (assembly GCA_903772945.1). Lineage (NCBI taxonomy): Eukaryota > Bacillariophyta > Bacillariophyceae > Naviculales > Naviculaceae > Seminavis > Seminavis robusta. Next base: position 83,838 of record CAICTM010000143.1, read on the forward strand.
AAGACATGTTGGCTGTTGCACTGCTGTTAAAACACCGTGGCGAAGAGAAAGGAACATACGCATTTTGGAAATTTGCAACATTGCTAACATCCCATGAACCCAGCCCAATGCCCCGGAAAACTCTGGCTTGAGAAAATGCAAATGCCATATTGGTTACCTGGCTCGTTGTCCAGCTAGACAAGTCCTCATCAAAGCTTGCACAATTTTGAACCAGCTGAGGTTTTCAAGAAACCAAGTGATGAGTTCGGTTCGAAGTAGCGAAAAGTAAGTTTCAAACATCAAGCACTTACAGCCGAGAAGTCAGATACCTTGGATACATCCCCTGTTTCACACAAGCAGCAAATATTAACGGTTAGTTGGACACTGGAGCATCACCGCTTTGAACAGGATTGATTCCCCAGGAGCTCACAGTTTTCGATTGGACCTGTACAATATCACAGTTGTAGGGAATGAGGCAAATGGATTTCCAATTACATTCAAAACAAGAACAAGAAGCATACCATACGACCCAGTGGTTGTATAGTCCCCATTGCAGTTGCTTGCCGTCCACAGTGCTGCAAGAAGATCTGCTTTCGTGTTGATCGCCAGATATGTGGGGCTCTGTGACGATGGTAGCACAGAGGGAGCACTGGAAGGACTTGTAGAAGGGTCTAAGGATGGCGGAACTGAGGGTGCTGATGATGGACTGGAACTAGGACTGAGAGATGGTTTTGATGATGGAGTCGCCGAGGGCAAAGACGAAGGATTGTATGAAGGACTTGTAGAAGGGTTTAAGGATGGTGGAACTGAAGGCATTGAAGAAGGGCTGATTGATGGACCAACACTGGGGCTGAGAGATGGTTTGGACGAGGGAGGCTTTGAGGGCAACAGAGATGGACTAGTTGATGGACTTGTTGAAGGGGGTGGAACTGAAGGCATTGAAGAAGGGCTGACTGATGGAAACAAACTAGGAATAAGAGATGGTTTGGATGAGGGAGGCATTGAGGGCAACAGAGAGGGACTAGTGGATGGGCTTGTTGAAGGGGGTGGAACTGAAGGCATTGAAGAAGGGCTGATTGATGGACCAACACTGGGACTGAGAGATGGTTTGGACGAGGGAGGCTTTGAGGACAACAGAGATGGACTAGTTGATGGACTTGTTGACGGGGGTGGAACTGAAGGCATTGAAGAAGGGCTGACTGATGGAAACAAACTAGTAATAAGAGATGGTTTGGATGAGGGAGGCGTTGAGGGCAACAGAGAGGGACTAGTGGATGGGCTTGTTGAAGGGGGTGGAACTGAAGGCATTGAAGAAGGGCTGATTGATGGACCACACTAGGACTGAGAGATGGTTTGGACGAGGGAGGCTTTGAGGGCAACAGAGATGGACTAGTTGATGGACTGGTTGACGGGGGTGGAACTGAAGGCATTGAAGAAGGGCTGACTGATGGAAACAAACTAGGAATAAGAGATGGTTTGGATGAGGGAGTCGTTGAGGGCAACAGAGAGGGACTAGTGGATGGGCTTGTTGAAGGGGGTTGAACTGAGGGTGTTGAAGAAGGGCTGATTGATGGACCCAAACTAGGCCTGAGAGATGGTTTGGACGAGGGATTCTTTGAAGGCAAAGAAGAGGGTTCTGTGGATGGGCTTGCCGAGCGTATCCTACTGGGGAGAGCCGATGGTGCCATTGATGGAATGCGAGATGGAATAGTTGATGGCACCTTACTTGGAGGGGTAGATGGATTTTCTGAAAAGGAAGGTGCTGAGGATGGTGCTTTCGCTGGGTTCTTTGTTGGGTTTCCTGGAGTTACCGAAGGATATTGAGAGGGCGATGCTGAATGTATATCTGAAGGCTGCAATGATGGAAGACTTGATGGGGCCAATGAGGGCATAGAAGATGGACTGGTTGATGGGTGTCCACTTGGAAGTAATGAGGGAACTCTCGATAGAATCTCGGAGGGAGAAACTGAGGGATAGTTGGATGGACTTGATGACTGTGTTGGAGTGGGAAGGGATGAAGGAGATGCAGATGGTGCAGATGATGGTACCATAGAGGGCACCACATATGTAACAGCAGAAGGCTGCAAGCTAGGGCGTGTTGATGGTGCTGGAGTGGGGACTTTCGATGGAACTCTTGATGGAACCATGGATGGAATAGGTGATGGCGGTGTGCTTGGTTTAACAGAGGGAGAATCTGAGAAGGAAGGCGAAGAAGAGGGGATGTTTGTTGGGCTTCTTGTTGGATTGCCTGGAGTTACAGTTGGATTCTGTGAGAGAAACGATGAAGGTACCTGGGAAGAGCTTGAAGAGGGTGACCCCGAAGGATGGTCTGAAGCCAGTGAAGGGGGGAGGGAAGGAATCTTGGATACAGAAGGTCTAGAAGTTGGCACAATAGATGGAATCCATGATGGCCAAGAAGATGCCGCTTTAGATGGATTTACTGACGGTTGAGTCAATGGCATTTCGGAGGGAGATATTGGTGGAGCCAGGGATGGCATATGTGATGGCACTTTGCTTGGAATAGATGAGGGTTGGTCTGAACTCGAAGGGGACTGAGAAGGAACCTTAGTTGGGATTTTTGTTGGATTCTGTGAGGGAGACATTGTTGGATTTGAAGAAGGAATTCGTGAGGGTGACAAGCTGGGAAGGACAGATGGGGCAACAGAAGGCCTGGTTGAAGGAATACTGGACGGAAGCAAGGACAGAAGGATTGAAGGCAGTGCTGATGGTACAGATGATGTATTCATTGAAGAATTTGGAGACGGATTTTGGGAAGGGCCGTTTGAAAGAATCTCGGATGGAAGAGTGGAAGGAGGGATAGACGGATTTAATGAGGGACGTAGAGATGGCAAACTTGAAGGATCTTGGGATGGTGATGTAGATGGGAGGCCACTGGGCACACCACTGGGAGAACTTGTTGGTGTCTCTGTGGCAAGTGAATCAGTGACTGCGGTTGCAACAGCACCTCCCTGCATCTCCACATTGAAGCCGCCAAGGAATAGAGCTCTAGAAGCTGGTGTCAGAAAGAGGCTTCCCATTGACACTTGCCTTGTCTGCACCAAGAATTCGATCACTCCTGAATCAGACAACTGCAACCGGCGCCTTGTGAAGCGTCGCTGTGGCAACACAAGATCCATTGCTTCAGCACATGAGCTTTTTGGGAGCATTGCATAGCCAGAAGAAAACGCTGACACCAAAACTTCATCAGAGAGAGCATCCATATTGCCCGAGAAGACCACATAATAATTGTTTTCAACATCGACAAACACATCACCACACGCAATGCTTGGAGAAATGGAGGGATGCATTGATGGAACAGCAGCGGGTTCTTGTGTAGGCTGAATGGTTGGTTCTAGAGTGGGTGCTCGAGTTTGTAGGATGGTGGGAAAACCTGTTGGCTCCACGGTGGGTTCAAAGGTTGGTTCAAGGGTGGGATCCATGGTTGGCTCCACCGTGGGTTCCACGGTTGGCTCAAATGTTGGTCGAAAGGTTGGCTCTTCAGTGGTTGTGGGCAAATCGGTTGGTGCGTCTGTTGGTTCCATTGTTGGCACTTTTGTGGGTAGCGCAGTAGGTGTTCCTGTTGGTTGCAAAGTTGTTGGATTCTGGGTCGTAGGTACTAATACTATGGATACACCACGTTTTGGTACTCCTACTGATAGGACGGCCGGGATTGACATTGGGGGAGAACCTAGGGCAGCTGGGATTGACACTGTGGGAGCACCTGGTGCCTGCTCAGAAAGAAAACCATGATCATTTGCGAACCTGTTGAGTCCCATTGAAGTCACTGGTGATAGAGATGTCACAACTGTTGGAGTTGCTACAGGACCTTGGACAGCTTGCGCTGTTGGACGGGAGCCACCATTGTTTGGAAATGCCAAAAGTCCAATTTTTGTATCAGAAGATAGAGTGGTGGAAGCCAGCTTGGTAGGCGACAAGGCAGCTGTTGGTGTAACAATGGATTGAGCAGGTGTAGGCTTTGCTTCTGACTGCATGGGGGCACCATTGGAAGACACAGGAGCGTTTCGAGGTGATGGGGCTGCATTGGGTTGGGTTATGGATTCTGGAGTTGGAGCTTGCAAGGGGGGGAGTGCTTCATTGGTGAAAGCAGTTGGGGGCAAATTGATTGGGACTGAAGTGGATGGTAGCATGGTTGGTCTGACAATTGAAATGCTACCCTGTGACTGGGCCAAACCAGGGCTAGGTGGTAGTTGATTGATATTCATGGCAGATTGACTTGGTCCAGATGGTGTCAAGACAGTTGGGATTGACTGCTGATCAGCATCAGATGCAACAGAGTTTGGCTGACTAGGAGCTGCCGGCATCGCTGGTACCATTGCTTCTGGACGTCCATTGCTGTTGGTGTCAAAAATGCTTCCACCTTCATCAAGGAGAAATGAGGGTCCAGCAGCTGGACTCATCCCAATGTCGGCCATTTCATTGGGTCCAGCCTCAGGTTCTTCATTCCCTGATTCACTTGAACCGTCAACATTGGCTGGTGGCCGATCAGTGCCTTCCAAATTGGTGATGTCAGCGACAGTTTCCAATGCAGTACCCAAGACTTCTTGACAGCCTGGATTACTCGGAGCCTGCAAACAAGCGGCAAGTGCTTCTCTGTCAATGGCGGAGTTATCAGTGTCGTCCTTGGCAATCATCTGCTGTAGCTCTTTGCACAGAGCAGACTCCTCAAATTCCTCATCAATATCAGCATCTGACAAGCACTTTGCAAGAGATGATAACTCGTCTGAGATGAATGGCAATATGATGATTCCTTCGCTCTCTTCCACTCTGTCTATAAATGGCTGAATTGTGTCCTGGCCAATGGAACTGATTATTGCTTCTGTACTGTCGCCATTACTTCTATCAGGGGACACTTTTGTAGTAGCAAACACAACCTGCATGGGGGCTCTGCTGTGCGATGCCTCAGTGTCACTGCTCTCCTCAAACAGGACTGGCTCTATAGTGAAACCAAAGGATGCAGCAAACAGGGGAAAGAACTGGGATATGTCAAAGGTTGCTTGCAGCTGCAAATGCCGACCTGAGAAGATAGAAATAGGGGCATCCCGGCTCACATTTGCAGGGAGCGACCTTTTTCCAACACTTAATGAGGTGTCTGTTGAGTTGTTCATGCCATCATTATTAGAGTCACCAGAAGTGATAGTGCTGTTGGTACTTTCTGGAGCAGTCTCCTCTGGAAGCTGAAAGAGCGGCTCAAAATCTGGGCAGCCATCACATGCTACTGTAGCTATCCAAGAGGTGGTTGTAACAGGGACAATGATCTCAGTGGAGGGTGAATTGTTGAAGGTACCATTATCGGCACCATCCAAGAAAACCACACTGTCTTCAGTGCTCCAGTCTATAAGATCAGCTCTGTGCAAGACGCGTGAATATGGGTCCAAGCACATTCCTGTAATATTATTGTAGAGGTCTCTAAAGAGCCTGACACACACACACACACAGAGGAGGGTAGGCAGGAGTCGTGCTTGTCAGCCAGCAAAGACACACAGCAATAATGACTGAATTTGTGTCACAAATACTCACAGTTCTAGTTTGTCCTGGTGTTTGGGCAAGGCATCTTCTGGCATTCCTTGTACCTTCAGTTCAACGAACCCTCGTTTTAGTTTAGAGGATGTGGAACAATTTTGCGGCACAAAAGGATCCTTGTCCACAACTACAGGGGCAGCGGTTGTGTTGGAATCATTGTTGACAGCTGACTTAATGGCCACACCACCACTCACAGCAGCTGCCGTTACCACCACAATTCCCACTGTAATGCCCACTTGAGACACAACCCCTACAGAGGCTACGGCACTTGCTGCTGTTGCCACAGCAGCAGCACTGACACTCGCAGCAGCTGAGATGCCAGAAAGAAAAAATTCACATGGCATGAGACATCAGTAGAATGAAGAATCATCATTAGGCAGTTGACGAATCGCGGAGATTACCGCGATTGATTGCTTGACTGTGACAAACTTGATCATTGGAACCTACCTGCGGTTGACGCTGCAGAAGCACCAGCCGCACTGGTTGCAGCTTGAGTGGCCATCTGACCAACTACCGTTACCGACACCTGCGTTGCGCCAACACCAGAAGCAACACTGGCGGCAGTAGTCCCAGAGGCTCCAGCTCCTCCACCGGTACTACTATGACCCATGGACGACGAACCCATTTGGTTGCTGGCAGAAATATCCACTATTTCCATCACTTCCTTGGCAGCATCGACAGCATCGCCTGCAGGCTCTTCTTCACCGCCACGGATACACTTCTTCAACACTTTGACCACAAATTCGTAGCAAGCCGCAATAGTTGCCAGAAATTGCTGGAAGAGATCATTTTTGTATCGATGTACTATCCAATCCCAAAGGCCTTGTCGAATGGCTGCTTCTTTGGCTTCAGCAGAACTGCAGCTCTCATCTTCTTCTCCATCCCAGTTGGTACTGTCATTATCCCAGGCATTATCAACATCAACCAGGGCTTCCTCATCGTCTTTTTCGTCGGCCTCCTCTTCCTGGGACGAGTCGTCATCGATGCACCGTCTCCGGCGAAAGTCTTTAAAGCCATCTTCTTCAAATCGTACACTCCCACTCATTGCGACGGTATCGTCGTCGTCCTCCGCACAGCCGGAACGGACACTGAGGAAGTTATCGCCGATGCTCCTGTTGCTCTCAGAGGTATCCACGAGGAATTCGTCTACGTCGACACTATTACGGCTTCTTCGGTCCATGTTTGTGTGGTGACGGGTGCTCTTTTTTGAGTTTGTGATGGACGGAATTTTTACTTTCTTCGATTCAACCTCAGTATGAAGTATGAAGCTGTTGACCGCAGAGAATGATAGCTTCGAAGCGACCAAGGCAGGTACTCTCCGATGTCGGTTTGCTGCTATTTTCTGGTTGGTCGGGGGCTTGTGGGCTTTTCGAACAGAGCAGCTCGGAGAGGTGAGGTGTTGGAAGAAGGAAACCGCCCGTGAAAAACCGCACTAACAGTTTGTCGTAGATATCGATAGGGTATGCCAGCCTGTCGTAGATGCCGGTATTGAAGTTTATGCGGAATGCGAGACAGAAGGAAAAGCTGCCTGGGACTTGGCCAAGAACAAAAAGCATTATGTGAAATAAAACGCACAAGCCCCTGATGTAGATGCTCTCTTTTGCTGAACTTAACATTCTCTGCTCGTTCGTCGTGAATGAATTCTAATTTTGGGTGATAAATCCTCCATTTTCTTGTGAAGCTCTGTGATCATGTTGAAGGACACAAAGTACTGGTAGTGGTACGTCTTGTATGTTGTAATTGGCTTGTTTTGTTGGAAACCATCTGAGGGTGCAAAATGGTGCAGCAGCATAGGACAAGCCGAGGGCTGCACTCAATTTAGAACCTTCTTATAAATGAGTTTGGAATGTAAGTAGCGGTTGTCACAAAAGAACCAAGACGGCAAGGAATGAATTAATGTCATGAATAAAGGGAAGTTAGGTATTTATGAACTAGTTGGAGATGCAGAAAGTTTTACTTATGAGGAGTACGAAAACATCGCGTTTTCCAAGAGTCCTTCGAAAGGCTTGAATTTGTTGATTACCCTCTCTGCTGACTTGAATGCTTGTTGAGCCTCCAATCTTTAAAAGAACAAGCAGCCGGAGGCTGATGCCCTCAACTGTCAAAAAGAGATTTGATTGGTCAAATCATTTACCGTGTTCAACTGGACACACTATTGATAGCAAGTCTCCATAGCCAGCCAGTACGGGCACAGTGGTATCGGTACCCATGGGTCCAGAGTACTGTGTCCAACAGAACACACAATATAAATCCCTATCCTTAACAAGGAAAATGTCCCTTATGTCTTTGGCAAAACCTCCACCGTGTTTATCTGGACACACTAGCGAGTCTGCATAGCCAGCCAGTACTGGTACCCATGCGTAGAAACTACTGTGTCCAACAGAACACACAAGATTAATCCCTATCCTTAACGAGCGACGAAAACAGCTGCAACAAACACACAAACACACACACACACACACACACACACACACACAGCGATAAAAGTGTGAAAGACCCTCAGTCCGTTGAGGGCAATCGGTCCCCTGACGCACGTCGCGTCACACAAAGAGACTTGACGAGAAAAAAACACAATCGCATCCTCCCAATGGCCAAAACCATCGAACGCTTCTCGACGGAGGTCTAAAAACGAGCACCGCAAACGAGCCAAGCAAACTGCAGGTGTCAACTAAAATGACGTTTCCTTACTTCTTCTTATTGGGATGTGTTCTCTTGCACAATACTCTGGATGCTGCGACTGCGTTTCGTGTGGCAACAGCGTCGTCACCAGCTGCTGCCAGAAGAAGCGTTGTTGTTTTAGAGGCGTCGCCCTTGACAGAAGATGCCTTGGCAGCTTGTCCATACGAGTTTCTACCAGATGACGCGGATACTTCGGGAAAACGATTCTTTATGGACATTACCAAACAACAAGCATCGGCGGCATTCGAAGAACTTGCGACACTTTATGGCGACGAATCTGCCCTACAAATGGTAAAAATCCAACCGTTGGCACTGTCCAGGAATCCCAATAATTTTGAACCGACCCTTGCAGTGTGGACGGAAACATTTGGTGAAGAGGCCGCCAAGTCGATGGTACGACGCAACCCTGGACTCTTGTTGCTCAGCCCACAATCAGCGGCATCCGATGCAATGGGTACAATGGGTTGGAGTTTTGTGATTTGGGCTACACGGCCAATCCTTTCGAAACTATTATTGGCCGGATTGATATTTTATCAATATAATGCAGTTAGAACCTCGGAAGAGGGAATCCCACAATGGATTCTTAACTCGGGGGAGCAGAATCCTTTTAGTTAAGCCAACAATGATAACAGTACAGTTTGAATACACCCTGTCCCTGCCGCTGCTATGCTGCTCACTCAAAAAAAATAGGTACTAGAAAAACAAATACTAAATAGATACGTTAAGGAGCGAGGGGGGCTAAGCTAGGCAAAGCAGTGGCTGCGTTGGTGGGCGGACTGGGAGCGGGAGCAGGGCTAAGGGGGGCAGGGGAAGGGCCGTGCATGGAGGAAAGCGAGGAAGTACAGGGGAAATCGAGAGGGGGAAAGATTAGCAGAAGAGTGCAAGTGCACCATGGGCATCCCAGAGAGAACGACGGTAGCTCATTGTGCCAGCAGGGACACGAGAGCCACCCATGCTGAGGTGGCGGGCCCGAAGAATAGCTAGCTAGGCTGCGCCGAGCATTAACGTAGCCACACACCACTGAGTAAGGGCGTTATACGGGTACAGGCAGCTTCGGTTTTAAAGATTCAAACGCGTGCCAGGTTTTCTCGTACACTTCTATGAGAGCTCGAGTAGATGTGTACCATGGAGGTCGGCACGCGTTTGCATCAATAAAATCGAAGCTGCTCGTAGACTAGTCTGTCTATCTGCTTTCGGGTTTCGGGTTTGCTTTTTGGATCTTTGGCTGAGAAAGATCCTTTGCGCACGACCAGCTGCCAGTACTACTGTACCGATACCCATTGATTGGAGCCTCGAAGAAGCCTTCCCTGAAACAGCTATTGAAACCCACATCTTTCGTGACATCGGATCACCCAACCGAAGGTCCTCCCCTGCATGCAGTTAACCCATCCTCTCCATAGTCCCTTCTGACCCATAGCGTACTATAGTAACGACTCTCGAATTCCTTCACCCAAGGAGGCCCAAGAAAAGCAATGAGTGCCCCAACAACAAGCTGCAGGAACCATCAGGTGGAACCTCACGGCCATGATGATGATCATCATCAAAATCATCATCATCGCCATGACCACCACCATGGCCATGATGTCTTTGCTGACAAATCCCACTGCTACGATACTCCCGAGCATGAGTTGCGCGTCCAGGGCATTGCTGCTGCGATTGTCAAACACGCACCCAACAGCCTCAACAAGAACACCAAGCTGATGGATTTTGGTGCCGGAACGGGTCTCTTAACCAAGTATCTGGCGCCTCATGTGGGTCACGTCACCGCCGTGGACGTCTCTCCTTCCATGCTGGAACAATTCCGATCCAAGGCGTTTGCAAAACAGTGACTGTGGAAGGAGATCTAATCACGGATGACACTATTTTGAGCGGCAATGACTTGTTGGATGGCATTGTATCCTCTTTGGCGCTGCATCACATCCAAGATTTGCCAACTCTCTTTGCTAGATTTGCCAAATGCACGGCACCAGGCGGCTTTCTTGCTCTGGCGGATCTAGACAGAACAAAGGGCGACTTTCGCCATAATCACCACCACCAGGAAGGAGGAATGGTCCATCGTGGCATTGAGCGATCGGAGCTCGAGGCGTATGCCTCTCAAGCTGGATTTGTGGGTATATCCTTCCATACTGTAGCTGTCGACGAGGAAAAGGACGGAGACTACCCAATCTTTCTCATGACTGCCAAAAAGTCAACTTAGGTTGGCGGTTTTCTGCTGTCAATATTCCACAACAACGCGTTCCAATCGAGCTGCTCTCAGTTGGCTATTTGGAAGCTCTAAGTGGACGTTTGCTGCAGCAGTCACGGTTTCCGGTTTCTAGCTAGCTGGGTGAACGAACGTACCATAAAATGTAATACACCGACATCTACTGCATCTTTTCTAAAGCAAGCGAACGTAACGTCGCTAGCCTTTCCATCAGCCTCGGCAGAGAAGCATCTCGAGTCGAGTTTGGTGCTTTCGAAGCAGCTACAGGTATCGCGGAATAACGAGGTCTCGAGCAGCCATGCCGGGGCCAAGATCGTACACTGGGGCGAGGTGATCCACTGCTGACTTCCCGTTCGTTGATCAGAAAGGAACCGGAGCGAAACGTCGGCGACGGTTTTGACTCCTAGAGTGTACGAAAACCTCGAGATCGGGGAGTGCAAGAGCGAGGTGGCCGCCACTGCCCACGCAATTGCGCTGAGCTGGCTGGAGAGACCAAAAAGAAGCTTCGCTTCAAATCGCAGGGATTGGAGCTGAGACGGTTTCAACGTGTTCAGATGCCAAGAACAGGCCCGAATGAACCAACTAGCTTGACCCACTGCTGTCTTCCATGTACCAGTTCCCCCAGCTTCCTTAGATAACCTCCCTACTATCCCCTTTCTTACTTGTTAAAAATTGGCTATTGTATTTGTGTGTCAATTGTTGGCCTACCGTGATTGTTCACCTGAGGGAATATTGGAGGGAATGATTGTGGGTTGGAAGAAGGCATCAAAAAATGTGACTCCTTTACGGTTACGGTGACGGTGCATTTGTTTGTTGCGGTACACCCTGTCCAGCACATTTCTGAAAATTAAAAGGAGTGTTCCAAAAGTCCAAGTATGTACAGTGTGAGTATCCTGCAGGTCTACATGACCAAGCAGACCCATAATATGAGGTTTGAACACTTGGATTCCCTCCTGAGCCACTGCTATACACCCAACGGCAGTAGTCTTGGCAACACCCATCATTGTTCAACGAGTACCATCCACGGTAGTTATCAACATAACCCCAATCACCGGTTGACAGATTGGTAGCTGCACAAGTACCAGCTGCTGGTTGGGGGAGTTGCATACATGGGGGGAATATTGAAGGGCTTGAAGAAGGGGCATTGGTTGGGGCAATTAATGGCATCTCACTGGGAAGACCTGATGGCAGGTCACTGGGAAGACCTGATGGATGCAGGGATGGTGTGACTGAGGGCGGTGAGCTTGGGTGAGTAGACGGCGACTTAGATGGACCTGATGAAGGTATCAAAGATGTAGATGGAGAGGATGAAGGAGAGACAGTTGGAACAATTGAGGGTAACAAAGAGGGTCGTAATGAGGGTGGCCAGCTTTGGGCTGGTGTGGGTATGTTGGAATTGGAGGGGCTAGTTGATGGTCTCTTTGATGGTTCAATTGAAGGAGACAAAGAAGGCACTACAGATGGATTTATCGATGGTGTTGTAGATGGGAGCACAGATGGAGAAACAGAGGGAACGGAGGAAGGTGGCGCAAATGGATTGGCAGAGGGGTTGAAGGATGGATGCTGGGATGGTTTTCTTGATGGATTTGACGATGGATTTGATGATGGCTGTATACTTGGTAATGTGGATGGGGCACCTGATGGGAACTTTGAGGGAGGCAAAGATAGTGACTCCGATGGACTTGCGGTGGGCAGTAAAAAGGGGAGTGCAGAAGGCAACACTGAAGGCAAATCTGAAGGATTATTGGATGGATTGATTGAAGGTGTTGATGAAGGATATAGTGATGGTTCATTGGACGGGGTAATTGATGGATGGAAAAATGGCTTCTGGCTTGGTGAGTTCGATTGGAACATTGATGGATTTTGAGAGCTAGGAGATATTGGGGAATGGGATGGATGAGCTGACAGCCTGGTTGAAGGAAACACAGATGGGGCCATTGACGGATTGAGAGATGGTTTCATGGGAGTTCCTGGAGTCATCGAAGGAGTTGTAGAGGGAGATTCTGAACGTATCTGTGAAGGCTGCAATGAGGGGCGACTAGATGGGTCCAGTGAGGGCACAGAAGAAGGACTGGGTGATGGCTGTCCACTTGGAAGTAACGAGGGAACTCTCGTTGGAATCTCAGAGGGAGAAAGTGAGGGATAGTTGGATGGACTTGATGGCCCAATTCTTCCAACGAGTGGGTGTCAGCTCAATCTTCCAGGTGGAACCATCACACACAATCTGAAACACGAACTCAAACTGGCAGGATCGGTGCCTCAACACAAACAGTTTCTCATGAATAAACATGAGTGGGACAGCGACACATTTGAAGATATCGACTGGAAATGCCATGGGAGGGCACTCAATCGCTTGGATCACCATCGCACCTCCCACCAAGTACCTTTGCAATTGGCACCCGTCGGTAAACGTGTCACAAATACCACCAAATATCCCATTGCATGGCATCCTGTGGTGCCCCAGAAGAAACAGAGAACACGTCCTGAGAGCCCCAAGCGACAATCAGAAAGAACGGCATGGAAGAAGGACTCAAGAAATACACCGAAAGCACAACACTCACCCAATGCTACAAACACTTCTTCTCTCAGCAATCCAAAAAGTACTCGATGGAGAAGATACCACAGGAATTTAATACGATGACAGTGTTGCGATATCGCAAACGCCCAAGCAGCCATCGGTTGGGATCAGCTCCTCAAGGACGACTATCCAAACAGTGGGCAACGCCAGGATCAAACACCTTAAGGAATGCAATCTCAAAACACATCGGAAAAATGGCCAAACCTGGTCACAGGAATTATTCAAGAATTGCTCAACCAGTGGTTCGAAATCTGGGAGGCCAGGAATCATGATGGCATGGCAAAGACGCACAAACCAAGGCACAGGCAGCCAACCGACGGTTATCCATGAACTTCAGCTGCTATATGACAAATTCACCGGAAACCTCAGAACGAACAGGCATGGCTTCTCCAAACACCAATCAACACAATCCCAATGGCCCACGCATTAATCCGACAATGGATCAACATTGGGAACCAGTCCTTGAAAGAGTTACGCCACACAGCTTGAGACTGGTAATTGATGCAGGACCTCCACTTCCCATCCTTCCAATCCCTCCCTGCGTCCGCTTCCGTCCCTCCTTTTCTCCCTCCAACCAACCACCAAGTAACTCTCCTGAAATCCATTCGGCCAAACCCACAAATCAGTTAGGAATATATGTCCGGCAAATCCACACGAGATATGCCATTTATACTTACATGTAACTTTAAATGCACCATCTCCCCTAGGGAGTGTGCTGCCGGTGAGGGAACCAGTGGTGGTCTCCTGTGAAACCAATCCCCGCTTCGGCCGGGAGCGGTTACCCAAAGCTTCGGCTGCAGCACAGTGATGATCCGTCCATTGGGGCCATATCCGTTATAAAGATTTTGTTGTTTTTTTTTGGATGGACTTGATGGCGGAAGGGATGATGTAGATGTAGATGGTGTAGGTGATGGCACCACAGAGTGTGCTACAGATGGAATGACAGACGGCACTATCGAGGGTGCAAGAGATGGACTGGCAGATGGCATCAAGCTGGGTACAATTGTAGGCGTAGTGGATGGAGTCTTTGAGGGCAATGCAGAAGGATCATTTGACGGGGTTGCTGAGGGGACAGTAGTTGGGAGGTTTGATGGGACTCTTGATGGGACTCTTGATGGAACCATGGATGGAGTAGGTGATGGTGGTGTGCTTGGTTGAGCAGAGGAAGATTCTAAGAAGGAAGGCAAAGAAGATTGGATCTTTGTTGGGCTTCTTGTTGGATTGCCTGGAGATACAGTTGGTTCCTGTGTGGGAGATGATGAAGGTACCTGGGAAGGGTTTGACGAGGGCGACACTGATGGATGCTCAGATGGAGTCAGGGACGGGGGCACGGAAAGAACATTGGAGGGACTTCTGGATGGTAGGGTAGTTGGCAAAAGAGATGGTAGAATGGATGGCAAAGCTGATGGATCCCTAGATTGATTTGCTGAGGGTTTAGTAACTGGCATTTTGGAGGGTGAAATTGAAGGAACCAGGGACGGCATATGTGATGGTCTTTTGCTTGGAATAGATGAGGGCGAGTCTGAACTTGAAGGGGACAGAGAAGGAACCTTAGTTGGGCTTTTTGTGGGATTCCCAGGTAATACTGTTGGATTCTGTGAGGGGGGCAGCATTGGACTTGTAGAAGGAGTTTGTGAGGGTGTAGAGCTGGGAGGGACAGAGGGGGCAACAGAAGGCGTTGTTGAAGGAATATTGGATGGCAACAATGATGGAAGGATTGAAGGAAGTGCTGATGGTACAGATGATGGATTCACTGAAGAATTCTGAGACGGATTTTAGGAAGGCCCATTTGAAGGAATCTCGGATGGAAGAGTGGAAGGAGGGATAGACGGATTTAATGAGGGAGGTAGAGATGGCAAACTTGAAGGCCCTTGGGATGGTGATGTAGATGGGAGGCCACTGGGCACACCACTGGGAGAACTTGTTGGTGTCTCTGTGGCAAGTGAATCAGTTACTGCGGTTGCAACAGCACCTCCCTGCATCTCCACATTGAAGCCGCCAAGGAATAGAGCTCTAGAAGCTGGTGTCAGAAAGAGGCTTCCCATTGACACTTGCCTTGTCTGCACCAAGAATTCGATCACTCCTGAATCTGTCAACTGCAACCGGCGCCTTGTGAAGCGCCGCTGTGGCAACACAAGATCCATTGTTTCAACACAAGAAATCTTAAGAATTGAATTATACCCTGATGAAAATGCTGCCACGAGCAAATCATTAGGCAAGGTTGATATGTTGGTGCCGGTGAAGCTTACGTAGTAACTGTTTTGAACTATAACAGAAGGATCCTTGCAGAAAAGTTAGGAGATCCTGTGGGTTGCACTGATGGCTGTGTAGCTGGCGCCACAAGATTTTGTGTTGTAGTCTGCTGGGTTGGTTCAAGCGTTGGCACTGCGGTTGGATCAGGAGTTGGTTCCATGGTGGGTTGAAATGTTGGTTCTTCAGTAGGTTGGGGAGTGGGTGTGTCTTCCAATTGAAGTGATGGCTCTCCAGTCGGTCGAAGTGTTGGCTCCAAGATAATCTGTTCTGTTGATTCCTTTGTTGGTTGCAGTGTTGGTCCATCTGTTGGTTGAGGAATGCTTAGTTCTCCTGCTAGTAATGAAGTTGGAAATACTGTAGTTTGTGCAACCATAGGGAAATCATGGATCCCAGGACCAGACCTTTTTGGTGCCGGTGCAGATGACACGGGCTCAGAAAGAAAACCATGATCATTGGCAAATCTGTTAAGTCCCACGGAAGTCACGGGCGACAGAGATGCCACAGCTGTTGGATTTGCTGCAGGACCTTGGACAGCTTGCGCTGTTGGACGGGAGATTCCATTGTTTGAAAATGCCAAAAGTCCAATTTCTGTATCAGAAGATAGAGCCGTGGAAGCCAGCTTGGCAGGAGATAAGGCAGCTGTTGGTGGAACACCGGATTGAGCAGGTGTAGGCTTTGCTTCTGACTGCATGGGGGGACCATTGGAAGATACAGGACCCTTTTGAGGTGAAGGGGCTGCATTGGGTTGGGTTATGGATTCTGAAGTTGGTGCCGGCAATGGGGGGAGTGCTTGATTCCTAAAGCCAACAGGGGACAAATTGTTTGGGCCTGAAGTGGATGGTAGCATGGTTGGTCTGGCAATTGAAATACTAGCCTGTGGCAGAGCCAAACCAGGGCTTGGTGGAAGTTGATTGGAATTCATGTCGGAGTGGCCTGGTCCAGATAGTGTCAAGGCAGTTGGAATTGACTGCTGAGCAGCATCAGATGCAGTGCCTGGGTATTCAGAGGCAATAGAGCCTGCTTGACTCGGAGCTGCAGGCATGGCCGGTACCATTGCGTCTGGAGTGCTTTCACCTTCATCAAGGAGAGATGAGGGTCCAGCCACTGGACTCATCCCTACGTCGGCCATTTCATTGGGTCCAGCCTCAGGTTCTTCATTCACTGATTCAGTTGAATCATCAAAAATGGTTGTTGGAAACCCAGTGCCTTCCACATTATTGACTTTCACATTATTGCTGTCACTGACAGTGTCCAACGCAGTACCCAAGAGTTCTTGGCAGCCTGGATAACTCGGCGCCTGCAAACAAGCGGCCAACGCTTGTCTGTCAAGGGCGGAATTATCAGTGTCCTCCGTGGCAATCATCTGCTCTAGCTCTTTGCACAAAGCAAACTCCTTTGATACTTCATCAACATCATCATCTGACAGGCACTTTGCAAGAGATGATATCTCATCTGAGATGAATGGCATTATGATGATTCCTTCGTTCTCTTCCACTCTGTCTACGAATGGCTGGATTGTATCCTGGCCAATGGAACTGATTATTGCTTCTGTACTGTCGCCGTTACTTCTATCAGGGGACACTTTTGTAGTAGCAAACACAACCTGCATGGGGGCTCTGCTGTTCGATGCCTCAGTGTCACTGCTATCCTCAAACAGGACTGGCTCTATAGTGAAACCAAAGGATGCAGCAAACAGGGGAAAGAACTGAGACATGTCAAAGTTTGCTTGCAGCTGCAATTGCCGACCTGACAAGATAGAAGTGGGAGCATCCTGGCTCGCATTAGCAGGGAGCAAACTGTTTCCTCTCTTTGGTCCAACACTTGATGAGGTGTTTGTTGAGTTATTCATGCCAGCACCGGTAATATTTTTGCTTTCTGGAAAGGTCTCCTCTGGAAGCTGAAACAGGGGCTCAAGATCTGGGCAGCCATCGCATGCCACTGTGGCAATCCAAGAAGTGGTTGTTACAGGGACAATGATCTGAGTCTGGGGTGAACTGTTGACTGTACTATTAGCGGCACCATCCAAGAAAACCACACTGTCTTCAGTACTCCAGTCTACAAGATCAGCTTTGTGCAAGACACGTGAATATGGGTCCAAGCACATTCCAGTGATGTTATTGTAGAGGTCTCTAAAAAGTCTGACACACACAGGAGAGAGTAGACAAGAGTCACACTTGTCAGCCAGAGAAGATACACATCTATGGTGTCTGGATTGGTGCCACAAAACTCACAGTTCTAGTTTGTCCTGGTGTTTTGGCAAGGCATCTCCTGGTATTCCTTGCACCTTCAGTTCAACGTAGCCTCGCTTGAGTTTTGATAAACCAGAACATGTTGGCGGCACAAAAGGATCCTTGTCCACAACTACAGGGGCAGCAGTCATGTTGGAACCATTGCCAGAAGCTGAATTGATGACCATGCCACCACTGACAGCTGCAGCTGTTACCACAGCAACACCGATGGTGAAACCAACTTGAGTAGCAACCCCAGCAGAGGCCACAGCACTTGCAATTGTGGTTAGAGCAGTGGCACTAGCAGCAGCTTGGTTGTCAGAAGAAAACACAGAACAAGACGTGAGCCACAAATAATACTTCAATGACTGATAGAGGCCCAACACTCTTATGAGCAGGTGCATGCTGGAGGCCACCTGAAGCTATCCAGTCCAGACAATGGTTCTTGTGCGGCACTACGTGTGCCATGTTGACCTACCTACAGTAGACACGGCTGCTGAAGCAGAAGCTGCACTGGCAGCAGCTTGAGTCGCCATTTGGCCAACAGCTGCAGTCACCTGGGTAGCTCCAGCACCACTGGCGCTGCCCGCAGTTGCTCCGGAGGCACTGGCACTGCCTGAGGCGCTACCACCTCCACCTGCTCCTGTTTGGGAAGTCATTGAAGAATTCATGTGATTGCTGGTCGACAAGTCGAGTGCTTCCACTACTTCCTGCGCAGCATCAGCTGCATCATTTGCATGATCACTATCACTGCCACCCCTGCACCTCTTCAACACTTTGACCACAAATTCGTAACAAGCCGCCATGGTTGCCAAAAGTTGCTGGAAGAGGTCATTTTTGATTCTATGTACAATCCAACCCCAAATGCCTTGTCGAATAGCTGCTTCTCGGGCTTCAGCAGAACTGCAGCTATCATGATCTTCTTCTCCATCCCAGTTGGTACTGTCATTATCCCAGGCATTATCAACATCAACCAGGGCATGGTCGTCTTTTTCATCAGTCATGTTGGAAGCATCATCTTTTTCGTCATCATCACCTTCTTCCTGGGATGACTCATCATCGGTACATCTTCTCCTTCGGAAATCCTCAACATCATAGTCATAATCTTCTCGGCGGGGCACCCCCATGATTACTGTGCTGGCGTCCCCATCGTCTTCAGGCGGGCAACCAGAAAACAAACTGAGATGACTTCCCTCCATGTATTCCTTTTCGGAGTGATCAAACATGCCGTGAGTTCTTTTGCAACGACGGAGACGATTACTGCGAATATCGTCGTTTCGATCTTGTCCGAAGAAACAGTCGGCTTTGCTTGCTGCTTTTGTTTGGAAGCGAACAGCAAATTAGAGCGCCAATGATTTATCACAGGTAACTAGCTTGCTAGCTTGAGGTGTTTTCGTCGTTCGTTTCTTTTGCGTGGATTGAACTGGATGAAATGGCTGTGTCGGCTTTGGTTGGATGCAATGCAAAAGCTATAGCTCTTTGAGCTCTCTGGTCGATTGATTTCGCGATGATGCCACGTACACAGCATTGCGAGCTCATGATTCTGGTGCATGTACCCACGTGGCCCGATTTCGTTGAAGAGCCTCGAAGTCTTAGCGTCATTGAGGATAAGATGCCGTGGACTGTTTGAGATTTAACATGACAAATGATTGATAAAAGGAAAGAATGCAATCCAGACGTTCGGGGTGAACTTGGCCATCGAAAATAATGTCAATACTAGTAATAGTTAGTGTGGTGGTCAGTCCCACTTCTGATGCATCCTCTTACGTTCATTGGTGATGACTTTCAAGAAAGTCAGATTCCGAGACTTCTGACTTTTGGAAACGTATTGGCAATTGGCAGCAGCATCCCAGACCCCAGACAGCTGAAGGCGATGATGTCTTTTGCTTGTGTCAGTAGAGTGCCGCGTGGAGGAGCCATCCCACCGCACCCGTACCCCCTCAAACGGAGGCAACCGGCCAGCCTCAGCTAGAAAGCAAGACCAGAGCAACCCAGAAGTGAAATGGCATTGGTGCTCTTCCACGGCAAAGAATCGTCCCGCATCGATCCCGTCCATCTCGTCGTCTTTCCACTTTGACGGGCCAACATCCCGCTGTTGCGTTCGAACGGTATCACCCAATCCTTGTACAACAGGCAGCGGACGGCATCCGTCCACGAGGTGCGAGATGGACGCACCGTGTAGGGAACCATGGTTTCGTTCAGTCACTGGCCCGTCCTCGTACCTCGTACGGTCCAATCGAAAAGGAGGAATCTAGCTACAGGAAATGGTTGTTGGCGTTCATGACTTTCATACCGCCGCATGGACTGGTGGATCGACCGAGTGACTCCTGAGCTGCATGCAGACTGAAACGTTTTTCGAGATTGATCCTATCATCAGGAAGCAGCGCCAATTATCATCCCATGAATATTGACGATGAACCGCGGAACAAGCTTCCACGAGGGATCTCGAAGGACTTCTCTATTATATTTTTCCCAAGGACTCGACTCCTTTGGTCGAGAAGACAACAGCACTGCACGCGAAGCTTTGTGTGAGCTGCTTGGATACACCTACATCTATCATACTACGAGTACGAGTATGGTCATACGATTCGACAATCAACCTATCTGTCGCCATGGCAGACCCGCCGCCATCTCTACCGGTATATACCGGTAGCGTTTTATTTGAAGTCAGGCGAACAAGATGCCTTTTTACAGTCTTCTGATCACACCATAACTTAGAGCCATTTAAATTTAGTCTAGGGATGGACCACAGAAGCATAGCAGATGGACTCCAAAATGGGAGTGACGACGGTGATTTAGACTGACCAGATGAAGGCATCAAAGAAGGACCAGATGATGGGTGTCTACTTGGAAGTGATGAGGAACTCTTGATGGAATCTCAGAGGGAGAAACCGAGGGATAGTTGGATGGACTTGATGATGGTGTTGTAGAGGGAAGGGATGAAGGAGATGTAGATGGTGTAGATGATGGAATCAAAGAGGGTGTCACAGATGGAATGGTAGATGGAATAGCAGATGGAATAGCAGATGGCTGTAGCTAGGACTTGTTGATGGTGCTGCAGTCGAGACTTTAGATGGGACTCTTGATGGAACCATCGATAGAGTTGGTGATCGGTGTTCTTGGTTGAAGAGAGGGAGATTCTGAAATGGAAGGCAAGGAAGAGGGTGTCATTGTTGGGTTTCTTGTGGGATTGCCTGGTGTTACTGAAGGAACTTGGGATGATGTTGACGAAGGCACTTTGGATGGGTTTGCTGATGGTGACACTGAAGGATGCTGCCAGAGAAGGGGGGTGGAGCCAGAGAAGGGGGCACTGAAGGAGTGTTGGAGGGGCTTATGGATGGTAAGGTAATAGTTGGCAAAAGAGATGGAAGAATGGATGGCAAAGATGATGGATCCATAGACGGACTTGCTGAGCGCATACTAGTTGGAATTTGAGATGGTGCGATGGATGGAAGCAAGGACAGAATATGCGATGGACCTTTTCTTGGAATAGATGAGGGTGAGTCTGAACTTGAAGGAGAAGAAGAGGGAATCTTAATTGGGCTTCTTGTGGGATTCCCAGGCATCACCGTTGGATTATGTGAGGGATACTGTGTTGCACTTGTGGAAGGAATTTGTGAGGGTACAGTTCGGCGAAGCCCAGAGGTGGCAGCAGAAGGCCTGGTTGAAGGAATACTGGACGAAAGCAAGGACAGAAGGATTGAAGGCAGTGCTGATGGCATCGATGATGGATTCACTGAAGAATTCTGAGACGAATTTGGCGAAGGCCTGTTTGAAGGCATCTTGGATGGAAGAGTGGAAGGAGGGATAGATGGATTTCTTGAGCGAACTAGAGATGGCAAAGATGAAGGCTCTTGGGGTGACGATGCAGATGGGAGGCCACTGGGCACACCACAGGGATGGGTCTCATCATGAGCTGTTTCTTTGCACGATTGACAGGGCGTACTGGTGGCGTACGCGATCCACGCACGGTTCCCTTTTTGTCGAGCTTTTTGTGGACGCGAGCTCTGCTTCGGCATCTCGTGTTATCCAAAAAATCTTTCCAATGCAGAGGAGATTTACCAACCAACCAACACGCAACATGATGACTGTCGACTATCCAGGAACAGCCATAGCCAAATTATCGGCGACCAAAGCCCCGCATGATGGCTGTATCAGTCAGTATACGGCGAACCTTGTCGTGGGAACGTGCCATCCCGCGTACAACCACGACAGTTGCAGTCCTGAGACAAGAAAGCCAAGGCCCCGTAAGATATCAGTGGTACCGTAGCATGTTGGGCAATGGATAGCTTGAGAAAGTTGGGGAATCCCAACTGATGATGTCTTGGAAGAGAAGTGTGCGGTGCTGGGAAAGTGTTGAGGGGGTTTGTGGGTGTTGTTTGAAGCGATCGTACCAATGCCGGGAGAGGTGCATGGCGATTTTTTGTTTGGGAGTTGATGCAAACGAGAGTCTTGACGGCCAAGCGTCGGACCATGCTTTGTTCGAATGGAACACGACCGCACCGAGAATGAAAACGTTTGGAAGCCCGAAGATCTGCTGTCCATGCAATACCTCCACTTTTGACCACTGAAGCTCCAACAATCCCAACAGGTCATCCCATTTCCCCACTACTGTTTGTCCTTCTTCAATCCCGCGATTTCCTTATCTTGTGTTGAGCTTGCCCACTGCCAGTTTCGGTATCTGATAGAAGGGAATAATCGTCACTGCCATGGCTGGAGCACCAGGCAGCACAAAAAGCCGGAGATGACACTTGCGAATCATAGACTGCGGAGGTGCAACCCATGTCAAACTTTCACAGTTTGGTACCATACTGGGACTGTACCATACCGTACTTAAAAATGAATAGAAAAAAAACTGAACGTCTAATAACGGATTCAGACGAGATGTGCTTGAGGACTACCCACGAGCTAAGGCTCGGGTATTTCCCACAGTCAAGTCTGCTCACCGGCCACACTGGCCTCCTGAGAGGGTGGAAACATGCAAGAACCTACCCACTGCTCAAAAGAAATTGATGAAAGACTAACAACTGGTCAGAAGACACATCAATGACATTGACTGGACCGCAAATGGAAAGCTTTGCGAAGACACGAAATCATCGTCCAACAATGGTCAAATACCTCAACAAAGTCTACCTGTCGGAGCATTCCTCCATAAAACAAACCCCAAGTATTAGCAGATGCCCATCATGCAACAACCTTCAGAAACAAGGCACCATCTGATGGAATGCAGCAGCCCGAAAGAATCAAATGGCGCGAGAAATGCTACATTGCAGTCCTAGCATATGTCCAGAAAAAGGACACCTCACCAAAAATCCAGGGCTTCTCCTATCAGGCCTCAAAGTATGTTACATCACCAAAACCCAACAACAAAACCAAGAAGATCCTTCATGGGACACACTGAAACAAGCACAAGTGCCATTGGATGGCATCACCTGTTAAAGGGGAGAATCCTAAACAATTCAGTCAGGAAACAAGACCGATATTTGAACAGAAAAAGACTGCAACCAAACGCAACAATGGACTCACATGGCTCACTGGACTCATTGACATTATCTATAAAGAATGTTGGAAACTCTGGGACATGCGCAACCAAGACAGACATAGGCACGACATGAGAACCAAGCACAAGCAAAGAAAGCACAACAATCCGACAACTCACTCAGTTCTACGAAGCATACAGCAAGAAGTCCCTAACATTTGGAATGGCTATTCTAGATACCACTCGAATCGCGATGCAACTGAATACACCAGTCATTATTCAATTTTTGAACACATGGAACCTGTGTTACAAGAGAGTCACTACACCACAGCCCTGAAACAGGATAGTCGGACATTCTACCATCCCTTTTTCCTTACCCCTCCTACCCCCTCAAACTTCTTTACCAACCCCAACTCTCTTCAACAAAGAGCTCTGATTTGTGGTGAATCATGCTCCGACCTCAGTGTACAAATCTTAGATAGCTAACAGGTGTCG
>CAICTM010000144.1:0-106970 GCA_903772945.1 Seminavis robusta
AGAGATGGGACAGCAGAGAAAAAGGCAGGAGTCTACTCTCGTCCCCTCACTTATGTTCTTTGCTACAGGTTCATTCCAGGGCGCAGCAGGAGTCGATGGAGGAGATTTGTCGGTTGGCTCAGATGTAGAGATTGAAGACGAGTTCGGTTTGAAAGAGCAGTTTGTTAGCTTTGGGTACTACCGACATGATGATGATCACGTCGGCATGAATCCCTCAGTGAGCTTACACAGCACGTCAGCACTACAGAGGACCTCACCTTCAAACTCCCTTGGATTACATTCAAGAAACTCAGTGAGGTCAGCAAGCGTCCCAACAAGAAAGCCAAAGATTGCGTGGTAGGAGATGTTGCAAGTATGATCAGGGAGGGGAGCATCGATGTAATTAAATCTCTCCTAGGTTGGAAAAGAGACCATTTCAAGGAGGGTGATGCAGCTAGTGAAGAATTTGGAACTTTGCATGTTCCCAGTTGACTGACCTTTTTGATGACACACAAACTGTGGCCGACCTTGAAGCCGGAGGCAAGCGACATTTCGAAAAAAGTGGCCGTCCTTGGATTCGAAAGCACGTTCGAGCTCTTCCAGGTCATTGATACTACAGCCCCCCCCCCCTTCAAAAACCTTCTTTTATTTGTGAACATGAAGCCCTCTCTGTTTTTCCCATCCCCCCGGGCCATCTCCATTCTACCCCAAAAGCCCTAGAAAACAGGTATTTACCCCACTATTGACCCTTAAATATTACCCAACCTACGTTCTTTCCACAAATAGTAGTAAAATTCCCGTAGAATCCTCTATTTTATCCCCCAACCCCCCTAAACTGCTCTCTTTTTCCAACGGTTTTATAGATGTGTGAATGAAAGCACGACTCTCTTGGGCAGTTATTTCATTCCCAGTTCCTTGTGGGAGTTGAACCTGACAGGATGTTCTTCGAAGTCAACAGGGGCCACGTCATCACTGTGACTCGTGCTTTTGAAATATGCTGGTGTTGGTGGGACTGAGTCGATCTTAATCGAATAGGTTCGAATCGATTTGATTTAGAGTGTGGGTTAATGTAATTCCTCGACATCATAATGGGGTCTCGTTTTAGAGTCTGGGTTAATAAGACAGTTAATGGGGGTTCTCTTTTGCAGGAGAGACGTTAGGGCTTAGGTCCAAAGTGTGCATGGCATTAAATGTCAATGATGTCATCGCAGCCTTGAGATTTCAAAAGAGACTGGCTATTTATTTGCTGCTAGTTTCGTCACGCCTGCTGGTATCCATCTCTAAGTAATTGTCAAGCTGCAAACGATAATTGCTCCAGAAAATCCTTCTGCCAAACAATGAATCACTCTGCGAGCCATTCTGTGCAGTTTTCAGGTGCTTTTGGCAGAAAAAAAGTCATTGCCAGAGACAAACACCCTCCTGGCAGAAAAAAAAACCTCCTGGCAGAAAAAAACACCTCCCGGCAGAAAAAGCCATGCCGGCTTTCGGAACTGCAGAGTTCGAGGGCTTCTGCAGAGTGCACGCCAGCCTGCTTCAGGAAAAAAAGTGTTTCTGCGGACTCAAAAAGGGCGTTTCTGCAGAGTTTTTCATTCCCAGTGTTGCGGGTGACATATCCTACAAGAAAGGCATGACCAGAATTGGAATCATACCGTCTTCCGCTGGATCTTTTTTGCCAACCGATATCCATAGAAACAATCACTCGAGGGTGTGGAAAGTCGTGAGGTAGCTTCTTTTCGTCTGTTTGGATAAAGGAAAGCCACTTTTCATAGTCCCAGTCATCTGTGCCAGTCATTGCGAGTTGCACTTCCCGCTGTAAATTCTGATGAATGGCCTCTGCTGTAACTTGTCTAATCATTGGTGCAATGCTCTTCTCAATTCGATGAAATGAACTATTTGCCATCGATGTAAGATTGGGCATGTTCATGAATCCAAGAAGCTTCTGAGCATCGGTTCCTCCGTCACCCATGGAAAGGAAGGCAAGGACATATCGTACGTTTGCTTGATACATCTTGCTGTTAGCAGTTTTATTTGTCTTGCTTTCAAGTCCAGTGCGCGACAGTTCTGCTTTTGGTGCTGCTTCTCTGTTGTTCCAGGTGCACTGTATATTCCGGCAAATGAAGGATGCCCTGCTAGCAACTGTCACAGTCTTCAATACAAGATCCAGTGTGTTGGTTCTACGGCACTTGGGGCACACCGTGTTAGCTCTAATGAATTCTGACAGGTTGTCGGCTTCAATGATGTGGCGTCGGGGTTCTGGAACAGACTTCTTTTTGCCTTCATTTTCCACTCCCTCCACTTCTGAAACGTCGGACACTTCACTTTCACTCTCACGTAGGACTGCTACTCTTGGCAATGCTGCTCCCTTCAGCTGCTGTTTCTTGCTTGGCTGTCCTGAGAAAAGACTGTCGCTATTCCAGCTGTGACTGTCGTTTCCTTTGTCATATCTGTTTCCACCAGTGGCAAGCTTGGCAATTTCCTTCTGGACCTGCTTGGATTGACTGTAGCCAGTGAAGATTTCCTCCACTGATGCTGCTGGCCCACTGCTGCGAAGGGATCGAGCAGTTACTGAAGACTCCCTCAGTGGAGCCACTGTATCTCCAGCTTCATTGTTACCATCGGTGTCATCCTCTTCTGCATTGCTTGCCATCTGTGGCTGAGGTGGTGTTGCTGTTCCGGTATCGATATAGTATGGAGCATCAACGTGGGAAAATGTGACCGAGTTGCCCGCGAAATATGTTGATCAATTGCACTTAGAGGAGTGCTGACTCGATTCTTGCGTTTGAGAGGTTGACGTACGTGCTTGAATAAGGAATTTTTGTTGAAGCACATGAGATTCACTACTCGGATTCCTTTCAACCCTCGGATGCCATCATGTGCTACGAGCTTTCGAGCTCCGGAAAGGTTCGTTGCACATGCGATCTAGAGGCTATTCACGAATACTAGTGACTAATATGCGCTTGGGGGTCCTTAAGCACTAGCTAAGCACTACAGGTATCTGCTTCTAGCTAGCTAGCTATTAGGGGTATCTGCTTCTACACCGAAACCTTTCTGCCGATGTTACACAGCTCCGCTGGCTTAATAAATACTAAATAGATACGTGACTGACACTCAATCTCTTTATCTCTCAGCAGGAGCCGGGCATGGACAATCTTTGGTGTGGTCGCGGATCCATACCGGTATGCACGGTCACTGCCACTGTCATTCGGATTAGCTCTAACCTTAATGTGTTATTTGCGGGACTGTCGTCTTGATGACGTACCGGAGCCGAACGGAAAACTTGGGCTCATTCATTTTTCTCAACGTTCAAGAGCTTGCTATCGGGATCGAAGGTGGAAGCTCTCATAGATGCTTCAGCAACCAAAGGGATCCAGAAAGCACGTGTAGCCTCATTTCTTTTCCAACAAGACTTCAGTATGCTTTCGACTCCCTGCATTCTTGCTTTTCACCGTCTCCAGGATCACATGTACTCATGTCTTTCGCGCCGTAATCTCACAAAATCGTGCTGTCATTGGTGAGGCAACTCCTTGTTGAGGCGAAACCATGACCATGAGAAATATTCCTTCACTGCGGATGCCAGCAACTATGTATTTTCTAATTACCGTGCTGGTGTGTGCCTTCGTTCCTCTCTCCCGTGCACAGTCGGCCCTCCCCAATGGTGCCATTTTGGGCGTTGTCGGAGGAGTCACGCGCACAAGAGCCGTTGTGGGTTTTCGAAGTCAACAAAGTGCACAAGTATGGGTAGCCTATCACAGGCGTCGCGGTGGACAACAAGGATTCCAGTCTAACGATCCCAACTTGCACTACTCCAAAGATCGCGTCGTTACTAGTCCAAGCAATGACTTTACGGGTAGCATTACCCTGTCGAATCTACAAGAAGATACCACGTACTTTTATCGCATCGTCATCAATGGTGTTACTCAGAACGTTCCCAGAGAGTACGAGCAAATGTTTCGCACTTTTCCCAGAAGCGGTCGTGTCGACTTCTCCGTGTTTTCCGATACATGGGTCAACGGGAACGGACACACTGGCCAGGAATACAACCGAGCTGCCAAGAGCTATGAAAGCGGCGGGTATTATCAGCAAAGCGACCGACCTCTATTTGCTCTTCAGATTGGTGATTTTGACCATCGCAATCCTCTCACTTTGGACGATTCTCGAAGGATGCACCGAGAAATGCGTGACACTCGATTTCAGTCCGGAGCCCAGTTCACGGCCAACATCTTGACCAAAATGTGCGTGGCACACATGTGGGATGATCATGATTATTGCACCAACGATTCTGACATGTACTGCCCTTCAAAGCGCACTTCCACACAAGCCTTTCGAGAGTACTATCCAGGCTACGCTGAAGCCAATCCTTCCTATGGTCTTTGGTACAAGTTCCGAGCGGGCGATGCCGAGCTCTTTGTCTTGGATACCCGCAGTCGTCGAGATCCCAACAACAGTGCCAACACTGCAGCCAAAAGCATGCTCAATGGAGGCGGCGGAATTCCCAACGACCAGCTGACATGGCTGCTGAATGGACTTCGCCAATCCAGCGCCACTTGGAAGATCATTGTCAGCAGCACTGGTGGTAACCTCTATGCCAGGTTGAACACTTCGACCGATAACTGGCGGTCCTTCCCATCCGAGGTCAATCGCATCCGAAACTTTTTGCAATCCAATCGGATCCAAAACGTGGTAATGATTAGCGGTGACATTCATTCCGGTGGTGGCATTGACAATGGCTCCAATAATGTGTTTGGCATTCCCGAAATGACAGTTCCTCATACCAACATGCCCATGCAGGCTCCTTCTCACAACATGCCTTGGGGAGTATGGTCTCAGGGAGTCCTTCCTGGTGTCAACTCACAGCTTCAAGGAGAGGGCTATGCTTCAGTATCAGTCAACTCTAATAGTCTGATCTTCCGAACGCATGACCGTGATGGACGCGTCCGCCTTCGGTACTCTCTGCAACGTCGGCGCTCTTCTGGCAACTTGAGAGGACGGATTGGTGCTGGGTCGGATGAATTGTTCGATGGTCCATAAAGCTAAAAGACTACTGCAACGGCAAAAAGAAGATACATTAGTCTTGAAAGTGCTCACCTTGAACAACGTCAGGGAGCAGGTCCCGCACTAGTCGCTTGCTAGCGATGACGAATGGAGCAGCATCTTTCAGTAGAAGTAATAAGAAACTGTAACAAAAGCAAGTGATGCATGCATGCACTAGCTAGCTAGTGTACCGTAGTACACAGCCCCATTGGGCTCATGGTCGTAAGAACAGTTCTATCCGGGCTCTAGGAAGTCCTTTGTTTTTGACGTCGTACTAACTACGTACTCGAACTTTGACAAGAACATTCGAGCTCCGGTCAAGGACGAATCTGGATACTTTTTGCGGCCGGCGACACGATTGTTCTGTGCTTTTGTCGGCAGTGCAGTGGTGGAACGGAGCCATACTGTACTGATTGTTCGGATCGACCCATCCATGGAACCTTTGCTGCTTCAGATCTTTGCCTGCTCGAAAATGACTCGACTGTCACTCGACTCGACTAACTCAATCAAAGACTCCACCGACACTCCATTGTTGGAGTCGATCATTGATTCCCACGTGGTAGGTTTCCCACAACTCGGTTCGAATGGCATCGGCTTCTCGAAACTTGCCCTGCTCTCGCTTGCGACATCTTTGTTGGACGAGTTGTGGAATGCGGGTCATGATCCATGCATCATTGGTTGGTGTCTGGGAATGCGTGCTTTGTCGGTACGGACAGCCATCATCATCGGGATCAGGCGCGGAAAGCAGATCTTCTTGATCCCCAATGAAAAGCAAAGGCGGCACCATGTCATGGTTGTTCCAAGTTTCATCATTGTCCGGCTGTTGTGGATCCTTGAGGATGCTTGGAGTGGTGGACCGTTGTTGTACAACTTGTGGAGAGGAAGAAGACTTTGGCAACTTGATTGCTGTACTTTCGTCGTCATCATCATCGCTGTCGACGATGAACCATTCCTGCTCGTCATCATCCATCATGACGCCGTATGTCCTGCGCAGTTCCAGTGCCAAGAAATCAGCCAATTCGGTTTGCTGTTGGACCATGGCTCGTGCCCGATCTGCCACGAGCTGCTGTACCCGAGTCACAATCTGAGGAGACGATGGTTGGCTGGTAAGTCTTTGCCGAAATACTGGAATGTCAGTATTCTTGTTGGGCATCGTCACGGCTGCTGTTGTCGTGCTGGACTTCTCAGCATTCCAAGACGATTCATTTCCTTCTATTATTGTTGCTCTTGTGGTCCGCCTCCATTGTCGAGTTTGTTCGTTGACTTCCACACCATTGATTCGTAGTTCAAATTGAATCGCCTTGGCTCGTTCGTATGCTCCTTGATTCTTTGCCTGCGTCTTTTGGACGAGAAGGTTGTTGATTTGGGCATTTGTGAGGGGAGAAATGCTGGAGCTCTCACCATCACCTGGATTATTGTCATGTGGAGAGTAAGGATGGCCCCCGTCTCCTAGCACTCGATCTTGTTGTTCTTGTTCCAGTTTGGCTCGAATGTAAAATGTTGGGGCGGCTCCCTTTTGCGTGGTCCAATAGGATGGATTGCCATGATAGAGTCGAATTCCAAATTGTCGTTTGAGTTGAATGGTGAGTGCGTCGCTCTTGGCGTACGCTCGCCGTTTGCGATTCAAATAAATCTCCGAGAGAAACTCTTGGATGCGTTGTCGTTGGGAGGACGTCAACGAGTGACAAAACGAAGTGGCTTGATTATCGTTGGGATCTGGAAGGAAATAGGGTGACAGGTCGGTTGTTCCCTTTTCACAATCAATACTCCTAGTAGTATCATCATCAACAGAAGTAGAACTACATGTAGTGGTCAACTGAACTTGCTCCTTGGTGAATTCCTCCAAGGCCACAAACAGATTTTCCTCCTTATCGGCCGAAGCAGAGTTCTCATCAGGCTTGGATGCTGCGAAATTTAAAAGGATGTTGTGGGTATTTCGTCTTTTGCGTTTTTGGAGAACCTGTGACGGATGCAGCAAGGATCCAAGGCAACTTGGGAATGACGGAAACGCGGTCAATACCGTTGGCTCAAGTGCCATCAACTGTATCAGGAGCAGCCAGGATCGAAGCAAAGGACCGGTCATCATTGCATCCATCAATGTATCATACATGTAACATCGGTTCTGGATTCTAGCTATGATAGATCTGAGGATCTGAGGATCCGGTCGATTGTCGAGGGGAGGGGGAGGAAAATCCCGCGATCTTTCTCTTCAATTTGGTGACGTCAGCACCGTGAAAGAAAGATACAGCTCGTGCCACGAAGCCGAGATTATCCTCATGCGGTTGCATGTTTGCAATCTTTTTTTAAGCACATCGCTCCGCTCAACAGGCAACCACGCTAAAGGCTGACTACGGTAGCTAGTGCCAGAGTGCGAGATGAAGTGGAAGATGACAAGATTGCTTCTCTTGAGACGAGGAGCGAGCAATGAGTGACAGTCTGCCTGCCTGATATATTTGGCTGTGGATATCATAGTTAGCACGCATCGAGAGCAATCTCTGGCCAAAACTAGGAGCCAGTTGGAGCTACACTGGAAACAAGAAAGAGGTACGACTGTACCGGAAAGTCCATGATGTTGCCTGTTGGTCACTTCAGATCGGACTCGAGAGAAGATCCTCTGGAGTCTGGAGTCTGGAGCAAAGCAAGACTAGATCTACCAGATCAAGGCAGTTGCGATGTTGTGATGTTTCTCACCTCTTGGTTGGTATTTACTGTTTATTCCTTACTGCCATGAGGTCAGTAAAAGGAGCAGTAATGGCAGTAATGCAGTAATTCCTCAGTAGCAGTAATTATGCACAGTAATTTAAAGCCAATTGAAGGCAGTAAACTACAGTAATTGCAGTAATAAAGGCTAATTACTGTGCTTTTACTGTCATTTACTGGATATTACTGTTGCAAAGGCAGATTACTTACTGCATGGGATTACTTACTGCAGTAATTAGGTGGCCAACAATGGCAGTAATTGGACAGTAAGGAGCCAGTAACCCGGATTTACTGCAGTAAATACCAACCAAGTCTCACCTGTCGGAAGATTGGCCTGTGATTGCCAGCTCTACGGTTTTGTACCAAATCTTTGATCTTCTTTGATCCAACGTCAAATAGAAGCCTTTTAAAGATTTATAGGACCATGTCATCCCTGTGTCATATACACCGTACCGGTACCCTATTAATAGCTATTACCGGTATGCATAGCTATTAATAGTAGAGGGTGCAAAAGAAGAGCCTAAAAGTTCGGAGAAATCCGCAGTTCCACTGAAACGACCCCACGAGTTATGGTGGCACGTGATCATCATCAAAACCGCAATTTTGATGGCGACCATGTGTGTTCGTGTTGGACTCGACCCGGAAGTTGACCTCTCACAATTTCAACTCGCCGCATCCGAACACAACAACAAGCAAAGAACAAAGATGGGCAAACCCGCTGAGCTCGAGACGACGCCAGCTGTCGTTAGTATGGAGCAACCACCACCAGAAAACTTGTTGCATGCTCGAGTCGAAGACTTTTTGAAGTGTCATTTCTCTGTACAATGGGAGAAGAACGCGGCCGATGCCGCCGAAATCAACAACAAGGACAAGGCGCAACGGAGAAAATTCCAACGGGTTGCCGAGAAAAGGCGTACTCCTGATGCCATTGACAAGGCTGGCAACTTTTGGCAGTCATGTGCCTTGCACTTTCGTGCCACTCAATTGGAAGCCATGCTGCGACGCAGTAGCAATCAGGGTTTTGGCTGTCAAAGTATGGATTCGGTTGACTTGCTCATGTCCAGGATCCATTCCAAAGATGCTCAAGAAGTCTTCAAGGCTAGCGACTTCTTGCTACTGGAAAAGATTGGATCCGGTGGCTATGGTTCTGTCTACAAGGCTGTTCATGTGGCTACAGGTCACATTGTAGCTCTCAAGCAGCTGGATCGTGATTCTAGCAAGGTAGAAACACAGGGTCAGCTCATGTTGCCACTGGATTGTGGAGTGGTCCCTTGTTATGGTACATTTCATGCAGTAGCTCCAGTGGAAAAGAACGACAACGAGAACATTCCTCTTCTTCAGTCCGAGCTCAAGCTATGGATGATTCTGAAGCTATGCGGTGCTTCTCTCAAGGATCGACTCGTTGAACAGGGTGGTCCACTTCCAAAGAAGGAGGCTGCTTTCATCCTCCGGAAAGTTGCCAAGACACTGTCCTACCTCTATCAAACACACAGCATTGTCCACCACGATATCAAACCTGCGAATATTCTGTTTGACACAGATGGTTCTGTCTTGTTGTGTGACTTGGGAGTTGCCAGAAAAGGAAAATGGCAAAAAGAGCGAATAGGAGGAACGTACTCCCACATGTCTCCTGAAAAAATTAGAGCTCGAAAACAGTATTCTGCCAAGGATAGATGCTGCAGCGACGAAAAGATTGATGTTTGGGCTCTGGGTGTCATGCTCTATGAAATGTCTTTCTTTGCTCATCCATTTATTGGATACAAGGCAGTTGCCAAATGCCCGACTGTGCGTTTTAGAGATGCCAAGGACACCACAGAACTCTCCGAGTTGATGCAATGCTACAACTACTTGTCACTGCCCGAGCAACCCTGCAGCAACACTGATTTGGATGATGGCCAGATTCTGTTGAAGGACATTCTCCAGTCCATGCTCAACCCAAACCCTGCAGAGCGATTGAACTTGGCCAGCATCAAGGAACATCCTTGGATGAAACGTCATGGAAAATGGAGTGATCGAGCTATTCTCAAACTGCAGACTGGATTACAATCTGGATTGTTGGCGATGAGCAACCACAATGTGATCTTGGCCATGCAGAAACAAGACCACGGCAAAGGAGACGAGGCCAAACTAAACACCAGAAGAACCAGTGCAACTGCCAGAACCGTCACCATTCGACGTTTCTCGTTTCCTTCAACCCCATCAGAGATGAGGATGAGCAATTCTTGCTAACATAAATAGTGTACACTAGCTAGTATCAATAAACACAAGCCATGCTTGAGCAAGTGCTTAGACAAACAAGCCATATATCATCAAATATCAGGAAACAGAAACCAATCTTGTAGCCATAACACAGCCAATAGGAGGAACGAATCTAGCCACCGGTACCTGGTAGCGGGATCCATATATAGCAGGTGATGCCAAGTTCGGGTAGCTGTTGGGAGGTATCATCCCGCTATCCTGAGCCTGGGCCGATTCGATCCAATGCATCTGTGAGGTCAAAACCACCATACCGGCAATCAAGGGCAAGCCACGGCACAGACCCTCTGGGATGGAGAGCTCATGGAGTTGTTTTAGCTCTCAGCATTTGCACCAGCTCTGCTACTCAAGCCATAGCTAGACCCAGCTAAGAGCTAATAAGGAGCAAGGAGCTTGTGGGGAAAACAGAAGGAATTTTGAAGGAATTGTTGCCAATGGGAGACTTATGAGACTGGCACCCTTTCTCCGTCAGTTCGGTTCTTGACAGTTGTGAAATTCGGTTCCGATTTGATCTCACTGGATTCTTGATCCGTCCCCTTCTTGTTTCCAAGCATTCGGAAGATTGACGGCTGACGGTTGATAATGACTGTCAATGGACTTCCTCACTCGTCACTTCCTTGATGCCACACTCCACACTGCTTACCTGCTCACTCATTGCAACGCACACATCAGCACAACACAACAACAATATGGCAACCCATCCCAAGACCACACCTATTGCTGTTATGGAAGAGAAGCAGCCAACGAGGGAGGCTGACATCGAAAACCTCCTCAGACGACTCTTTTGCGTGCGATGGCAAAAGGAAAAGACTCATGGGCATGACAATGGCAAACAACCATCCCATGCGAAGGCGCGCAAGAAGTTCGAACACCTAGCCAAAAATCGACGTTCTCATCAGGCGGTTGCTAGGGCCGACGAATTCTGGAACTCTTGCAACTCTCACTTCCATGCCATTCAATCCGAGTTGCTTCAAGAGGATAAGAGCAGCAGAGACATGTCCAATTCAGCTGTGAGGGCTCTTTCATCCAAACTCGAGTCCAACGATGCAAAAGTAATCTTCAAAGCAAGTGACTTTCGGCTGCTGAACAAGATTGGCAAAGGTGGCTATGGCTCTGTTTACAAGGCTCTCCACCAACCAACTGGTCATATCGTGGCACTCAAGCAGCTGGATCGTGACTCCAGCTCTGTGGAGACGCACGATCACCGCATGCTGCCACTGGACTGTGGAGTGGTCCCGTGCTATGGGACTTTTCGGGCAGCCGCAGCAGCTGAAAACAATGAAACAACAAACATATTGAAAGCAGACCTCAGACACTGGATGGTTCTCAAGCTGTGCAGTGCTTCTCTCAGAGATAGACTCAGAGCCGAATCTGGACCCCTTCCCAATAAGGAGGCAGCCATGATCCTTCGAAAAGTTGCCAAGACGGTCATGTACCTCTATTACACACATGGGATTGTCCACAATGACATTAAGGCAGAAAATATTCTGTTTGATGGGGATGGGCACTCCATTTTGTTGTGTGATTTGGGTGTGGCACAAAAGTGTCAGCAACAGCAGCAGGAACGGCCTGGAGGAGCATACAGTCACATGGCTCCAGAGAAACTAGCAGCCCGCAAAGGTGCTACTGGTGGAGCAGCAAGATACCACAATGACGAAAAGATTGATGTTTGGTCGATGGGTGTGCTGCTTCATGAAATGGTGTTTCGTGCTCATCCATTCGAAGAATTCAAGGATGTCGCCAACTGCCCCACCATCCACGGAGAAGATGACGACTCGACAAAACTGGACAGGCTGATGCAAGCCTACAATACGCTCTCGCTTCCCAAGCAATGCAACACAGGTGCAGACGGACTACTGTTAAAGGACATGCTTCAGTCGCTTCTTGCAGTTCAGCCCAATGAGCGCACATCATTGACCAGCCTTGTGGATCATCCTTGGATGAAACGTCATGGAACGTTGGGTGACCGCGCAGTCATCAAGGTGCAATCTGGGTTATCCGCCATCAACAACCTCATCCAGAGGTGCAACCCAAAGGGCAGTTGTGCCGCCATGGCTGGCAAGAAACAACTCGAGGCCAAAGTGGCGCCATCCTGTATGGCCAGTGCGAATACCTGGGCCAGTTTTTCATCGCAGTCAACAAGCATTCATTGATTCACATGTATCTTTCAAACCTTATTAGCATAGTCAAGTGCCTCATAGAAATACAGCAGCTCATGCACTGGGTTGAACATACCGGTAGCCGACCTTGGGATGCGGTTTCAGCCATCGTGGTGGCGCTGCAGTGACGCAATCACCAATGATAGCAACTTGGAAGTTCACCTAGCTGCTTAACTCCTAACAAAAACAGTAATAATATATATCTGCTATACACGTACTCTTTACTACCAAAATACAAATACCGTACATATCTTCATCCAGCGAGGGCATTTGCTTGTAAACTCCTCCAATCATTTGTAGCTGCATCATTGCGCTCAGCTTCTTTCTTCCTTCTTCGTTGTCGCCCGAATGACCGCTACAACAGTATTGTATCCTGGCTACGCTGTTTGTTGTCGACGGTTGGTTCGCCTTGGGTTTCCTGGTGCTTCAGCCGTGATCTTGTTGTGTTCCCCGTTGGCTATTGTCGTTTCATATTTTGCTGGACTTCGGATGCGGACTCCTCCAATCGCCCAGCTAGTAATAACTTTTCTCTTTATTCCTTGGTTTCTTCCTTGTCGTCATTGTTAAAGAATCGATCCACAATGTTTTCTTGAATCCACGGTGTGGTCCCCAGGGCCAGTCCAATCCTCAATGGCACGGCGAACCTGGAAAGAGTAATGGCGGACATTTGCATGAGTTAATAGTTGGATGTCGTCAAGTTAGTCAAACAAGGACTTTTTCATGTTTTGCAAGCGTGCTGTGTATACCTGGCAAAATTGACAAAGGCAAAGGCTTCGGCACCCAACTTGGCTTGATCGTCGGCATTGGTCAAGTCAGGCCAATGTCCCGTGACTTGTTGATAGCCAACAATGCAAATGGGCACCGAGATGGCCCAAAAGCCAAACTCCCAGAGGGCATAGGAAACGACACCGGCTGTTCCCGCGTCCTTGATTTGTTGCATCAAGTTTTCTTCCTTTTCTTCTTCTTCCTTTTCCACTACGACAGCTTTGGAATCGGTGGCTGGATCCCTTGGAGCCGCTACAAATTCAAAGTCAGTCGTAGTGGTAGCACTACTACTGTCGATGGTGTCAGTAGGAGTAAGTGCGGCAGCTTGTCTCCCCGAGAGGCGGCGCATGATAGGCTTGGGAATGACCACAGAAATCCGGTCTCTCCAGGTTTTCTATGGATGTCAATTTTTGTGTGGTTGCCAAGGTCAGAAAATGGAGTCCTGAGCACAGCACAAGTACTACTCTCAAGGAAGGAAGAATCATTACGTACCTTGGGTTCAGTTTCCTCCACTGCAACAACAGCTACGGCTGTTTCTTCCGTTTCTACAACTTTTTCTTCTTCTTCTGCTACTGCAACCACAGAAGGTGGCACGGATGCCTCATCATTCATCATGCTTTCAACGTCCATTTCGGGAACCACAGGCGCCGACAACAACCAACTGTCATCTCCCTGCATGGCCTTTTTCTCCAATCTTACAACAGTCGGAATTCCAAACTTGTTGGGACGCACAGGCATGTCCGCAATCGTTTCCAACACGGCCACCAGCGCTTGGCGTCGCGATGGACTGGCCATGTTGAGAATCCGACGCAGCGATGCCCACCGTGCGCGTTTGGATGTTCGTGCCATGCGTCGAGAAGTGGTCCAAAAGGGGAGTGTGGCATCGGGACCACTTTGCAAGAGACTGTCCAAAAAGGCATCCTTCTTGTCGTCCAGACTCTTGATGTGGTCCAACAAGACAGTGGCGGCCTCTCCATTGTCCGTAATGGCATCCAGCAAGAGGAGGGCGTACGGGTCATCTTCTTCTTTTTCTGTATCGGTCGTCACTGCTTCCGTCTCGGTGTCCAAGGTGGCGGCACTCAAGGTAGTCACGGCAGGCTGGGTCGATGACAAGTATAAGGGAGCCACAAAGGAGGATGCCTTGGAAGACAGCTGCACAGATTGGAAAGCAGATACATCCCCAGGCAGATTGCTAACCACACTCAACAGGACAAGAGCAGAAATGGAAAACCTCATCTTTTCTTTTTTCTTGTTCTTCTTTTTACCACAGAACCAATGACCTGGAATTATCAAAAGGCTAGCTAGATAGACAGATAGCTGTTTTGGAGTTTTGGTTGCAATAGATATATACAGCACGAAGCATGCAGGAAGGGCCAAGCAAGCACAACCAAAGCTAAGGAGCAAAGGTCCTTCTTTTTCTTTTTGTGGCCACTTTGCTGCAGAACAAAACTGAAGAAAGGTTTTGGCAACAGTGTCTCTCTTCGGTAGACTACCGGCACCAGTACAGCCCTGTGTCTCTCGACCTGGATGCCTTGCCTGTCAAGGAAACAGAAAACAAACGATAGTTTCTTCTGTCCATGGATCTTCATTGGTTGTTCTGTTGAAGTTTCCCACCAATCAGCGTCCACGCACTTGGTGATGTCATACCTTCTGTCACGTCATGCGAGTGAATTGGTGTAGTCGAGTCGAGTCACAGTCTTGTGTGAATAAACGTAGAGTTAAAGATAACATCACAGGATCTGACTCGACTCGTGACTCGGAATGATCCTGGTAGTAAGTAGTACAGTCGTACCGGTACCGGAGTAAAGGTGTTGGTACCGGTACGCGTTGGGGGTAGAGTGTCACTCTACTACTAGCTAGTAGTATCTTCTATCTTTGGAGCGATTATGCTTCGGATTGCCAACTGCAGCAGGGCGAAAGGGGTAGAAGGCAGTAATGTGATTGGCTAATCAACCTATGACATCAGCAAATGCGTCAGGAAAGATTCAAATATACTTAACGTACCATTTATAGTTATTACGGATACAGTGTGCTATCAAGTTCGAAATTTCGTGTTTCTGTTTTCGCGAAAGAAGGATTCCATCGCGAAATCGAAGACAATGACATCCTGCGCTCACTCGACAGTCATTAACTCGGCCAAAAAGCCAGTAGCAGCAGCAGCAGAAGAGAGCATCATGGAGCCACCAACAGCAGCAGGAGCTACCACTCACAATGGAGGAATGGGCTGCCAAAGTCAACAGAGGAACTCGCAACAGAAGAGAGCCTACCAACTGGCTGCCAACAACAACAACAACAGATCAAGAGAGCCAGAGAAGAGGACCCCAAACAACGCTGGGAGGAGGGTAGCAGAAGTCTTTGATCCACTCAGAAGTGTGTCATCTGTAAGGCCAGACATCTTGGTTTCAGAGTCCCAAAAAGATCACACCACATTCTCTGTATTAAGAATACAGTAACAAGAGGAAGAGGAGATTTGAATGAGCTGACAATGGAAACTATCAGAGAGAGCAGAAGACTTACAAGGCACTTCAGTGCTCCTCTTCCATGAATGAGAGAGGAAGCTGGAAGCATTCACAAGAGAGATGGAGATGCCTTCTTCACTGCTAGAACGAACACAGCCAAACCAAACCAGAGCCGGCAACAGAAGAATCCACAACCAAACAACTCCAGTAGCTCTTTGTCAAAAGGTAACCACTCTTGTAAAGATCTGCCTTTGTGGAACAGCACAAGACCAAGGAGCACCACTGGCAATGCTAGCAATGGCACAAGTAGTGTCAGAATCCATTATTCGGCCTAAGAATCAGGAGCTATTAGACAACACTTCCAAGGACTCACCATGACAGTTCCTCCACAGAGGAGAATTCAAATCTCCACACTACCACTCCATTGTTGGCCAGAAACTACTCCTTGTGGACTGGATCGATGTGGAATTACTGTACCTTGTCCCGATGGAAGATGCTCTGGCCAACTCAAAAATGCGAGGTACAACTGGTCCAAGAACAAGACCTTGTCCCTATCTTTGGCATCACTGGTCCTCCTTCTTGTGTATAGTCATGTCCATGGTTTGTGGAAGCTGCAACAGAAGATTCGATGCCAACTCTGCAGAAGTGCTGGTCTCGATCCCAGACCATGCTTCATTGCTCTATCCAGTGGAGTCCAAGTATGCTCTA
This sequence comes from Seminavis robusta, assembly GCA_903772945.1. Taxonomy (NCBI): domain Eukaryota; phylum Bacillariophyta; class Bacillariophyceae; order Naviculales; family Naviculaceae; genus Seminavis; species Seminavis robusta. The sequence goes on from CAICTM010000144.1 coordinate 16,058, forward strand.
CCTAACAAGGCTTTCATTTGGAGCGAACAGCAACAGAAGTATTTCGATTCTATCATGTTGACCTATGGAAATGGAGACCTATGCAGCCGACTCATCTACAATGCAATCAACAGAGAGTATCTTAGAGCCATGATGTCTTACTCTCATACTGGCAAGGAGGCGACACTGATCCTGATCCCTTCCTTCAAAAGGATGGCACTTACATCAGACAGTTTCCTCCTCTTGGTGACACCATCCGTGACATCTATGATGCTGCTTGTGCTTCAAACAGGAATGCGTGGAGATCAGTGAAACCAAAGGCACACAAGAGAGATCCAAAGTGTCAGTTGCAACAAAGGAATCTTCTGCCAAGACCATACCTTTCAGGTGGTGAAGAACTACTCCAAGAGTCTTGGTGCTGCTGCTGTTTGGGATGCTGCTACTGAGACTGGAGAGATTGCTTCAGCAGTTCTCGTTCCTACCACCAAGACCATTCACTTCTCCCATGCTGCCATGCAGCTAGCAAGGAGGACACACTTCAATCCAGCTGCTATGTACAGTGACACCTGGCCCCACAAGGATGACTACTGGGAGTTACTCTTTCCAGGTATTGAGGGAAGACTTGGCTGTTTCATTATGAGAAGAGGATCCTGTCAACTTTGAGGAAGGGTCACGTTGATTACTTTCAAGCACTGACAGACCTCTTGGATTGCTTGTATGAGTACTCACCAGATGACTATGAGAAGGTCCTCCATGCATTGAAACATGGCCTCTTGTCCTCAATGGCAAGCACTACTCCATGCAGAGATCTCCGACATGCAAGCCTCCAAGGTCTTCAGAGCTCGGTACTCCAAGTATCTAAGGAAGCAGATGAGGTCACCAGAGAACAATGAGGCAGAGGTTGCAGCATGGTTCTGCAGGTACAAGGTGACAGCCAGTGATGGTTGCCAGCCAGGAAAGGGCGACTGGATCCAGCCAAGAACATACCTTGTTCACTTCTGATACCAGCCAGCAGTAGAGAACTGTGTTGACAAAGCGGCTCACTTGGCTGTCCCCTGGCACTGGAAGACTTGTATGACACATCCTACCATCACCCAATTCCAAGCACAGCTCCCAGAGTACCTATCAAGGAGAGGAGAACCAAGTTAGAAGCGTTCCATGACAAGTTTGCCCATTTTGGCAATGGTGGAATGAGAAAAGCCTTGCTGATGCACTCAACTTGGCTGGAACTGCAAGATACAACCTCAAGATTAGACACAGAGAGCCTTCCTGTCAAGAATCAGTGTGGCAGAGAGGAGGTCAATTCCAGCCGGATGGGAAAAGGTTGTACCTTACTGGAATCATTCAGAGTTGGCTTACCTCAATGACAGCAGAGGCTGTTGGTCTAACAGCAATTTCCAATGCAGAGCCACTGCACAGGATAATGGAGAGAGTTTCTTTTCAGAGTTCATTGTTGCATTCAAACCACGCGGCAGAAGTATGCTCCAAATGATTGTTGTCTTTGTGCAGCTTGCACTGGAGCACCACCGAGTCCACCAGCAATCGAGGCACCAATCCACGCAATCGATTCACCGACTGCAAAGCAATGTTCCACCGCCGCCACCACCACCACGCCAACCACCCACCACCACTTCCACCACCTGCAGTGCCACAAACAGAAATGTTTATGTTGGTAATTGATTCTATACCAGCAACAACAACAAATTCAAATGATGCAACTTGCCATGCAAATGCGGCAATTCCAACCCATACTGCCATTCCTTTCCAGCCACCTCCTCCACCGAATGTGCTGTCAGAGATACTGCAGTGGTTGACCAACAGGAGAGGAAGACCACCCATGATCAATTGCCAATCTAGATTGACTGGATACTCTGCATAAAATAAGATAAGAAGTATTAGATGTGACAAATTCGTTTCTAATGTAGCCATTAACTTACATTCAAGGTCCTGGTTGGTTGTTAGGCTGTCTCCATACTCTAGAGTGTCAAAGTCTTCAAAGCAATCTTGAACAAATCTCTCACTCATGGAAACAAAGCTACCAAAGAAAGTTTTGTTGTTGTAGTCATACCAATGGATAAGATACTCATTCCAAGCTTGCACAATCTCTTGTCCTTCATTCGAGTAGAAGTCATACTGCTCTCAGCCTCATAAGCCTCTCCCTCCCAACCAATAGTGCACTCAATGAAGATGTCTTCCTCTCACAGGCATCTGGTCCCAACAACATTTCATAAAGGGTGGAGAGAACATGCTTGTACCATTTTGGACCGACACTCTTCTGAAGACCCCCGGACTCAAACATGTAATCCATTATTATTGTCATGTCAGGAGGAAGAGGCTTGCATGCTCCTTGCAACATCATCTCCTCAAGAATGGTCACTTCCATGGTTGCTGTTGGCAAACAGAAGTTCTCCTCCTCCTCACTGTTGTACCCACAAATGACATACTTGCAGGTGAATCCATTCCTTGTGACCCTCAACTCATTGAATGGGTATTCCTTGACACTTAGCAGCCACTGTGAGAAGACCGGTGTAATTGCGATCCTTATTGTCCAGTTGTTGTTTGTGGTAGTCGGTCGGTAGTGGTATCGGTAGAGGAAGACCGTAGAGGAAGAAGCGTCGGTAGAGGAAGTAGTAGTTGTTGTTGTTGCCAAGAGTCTTGCCCCTACCCATGTAGGCGCTGACTTCAAGACAATATAGCGGAGCAGTAGTGGTAGTCGGTCGGTAGTGGTATCGGTAGAGGAAGGAGCGTCGGTGGACTGAGCGGACTGAGCGTCGGTAGTGGACTTCAGGAGCGTCGGTAGTGGAAGGATAGAAGGACGACGTTAGTGGAAGGATAGAACGATTAATAGCATGCCATTGTCGCCAAACAACAACAACAACAACAACAACAACAACAACAACAACAACAACAACAACAACGACAACAACACCGACAACACTCACCAGCGACTGCGCTTTCAACAGTGGTATCAAACAAACAGGGATTTGAATTTATGGGAGGGAATTTATGGGAGGGTTTGGTTCGAGCGAAGGATTGGGGATCCGTTATATCCGTTGCATCCATTTGAATTGAGAGACAGTGTGAGACCAAATAGTTCGCGAGCCGTTGTGATGCATTTGCTGACACTTACACTGTTCTTCAGACACATGAGACTTAGGTGTCAGGGGCGATGACCATAGTCATTGCCATATCCCCCTATCATTGGTATCCCCTACCAGTGCCGCACGATGCCCTGCCGACTCTCAAATTCGGAATTGGGAATCCAACGGATAACCCTCTCCCTCTCCTTTTTCTTTTCCCCTCCCCCGCGCTGCTGCCTAACCCCCCCATAATCTCTGCAGCGGAGGTTTCCTTCCAGCAGGCAAGAAGGCATTGGAAGTTGTGAGCACCGGGCCCACGAGGGCTCAGCAGTTGACGTTGCCTTAGGTAGCGCTTTTTCTCTGAACACCAATGCGAAGAAATCACAGGGGATTCAAGTACGCACCAACTGCCTGGTTGGTAGCTAGCTACGATCTTGCTTTGTATTGTCTCCAGCTTTTACGAACAGTGCCATGCACCTGTGAATGCATGCCCGAAGGAAAGATCTCGTCTTCAAGAATCCAAGCAAAGCCAGATCCCAGATCGCTCGGCTAGTACTGTAGTACCTAGCTACCTGGCTGCACTACAGTACCACTCGATCCCTTGATTTGGATCGACTCAAATCCAAAGATAGATTTCGGATCAACCATGAACCGAAGATCCGCCGAAAGTCTAGCTAGATCTCTATCCTGGTGGCTTCGATCCATGTATGTATGTATGTGCCGGATCACAACTGCCTTCAGCGACCAGTAAAAGGAAGCAGGTGGCTAATCTGTGACCAGGTCTAGCTAGTTTTGGCTCTCTAACAAAACTGTCAGGCTGTCGGATCAACCGCTGAGACCCAACTGGGAAGCGTCATGAACAGGAGCAATGCTGCCGCATCCCTCGAGGGAACGGGGAGGGATCGGTGAAGGAACGAAGGAGCAAAGGATACTGGATCCAAGCAGATCTTGGAGCGTGACAGCGTGACAATCCTTCGACTTCCGCGAGCTTCCCCGGCTAATATGGTGGCTTAGCAAGGTGTCACGCTTTTAGAATTCTACCGTATTTCAATAAAATCAAAGGGAAGGGAGCAACAACGCACGCAAGGATACTGTACCCAACCACAAAGTTCCAGTCACATCTTGCGAAGAGAACAGCTTTTAGCACAGAAAAAAACACAGAAACCAATTTATTTGGTCACAAATTCCGCAGCCGAATTTGATCAAGTTGTCAAGGCATCCACAAAAGAAGAACCCCACAATTACCAAGGCATCCACCAAAGAAGTACACTATAAAACTATGACAGACCTCATCACCACCACCATGCCAGAGACCACTGCTACTGCTACTGCTACCAGTACCACCCCACCACCCGAGACGGATCCCAGGGTAGAAGCTTTCTTGAAGCAGCACTTTAGCGTCCCATGGGAGCGCAAGGGACAACAACAACAACAGCAACGCACAACGAAGAATGTTCCGCAAGTCGAATTGGCCCGACAAAGACGCTTTGAGCTGATTTCCACTCGTCGTCGAACAAGGGTACAAGTGAATCGGGCAGAAGCCTACTGGAGATCCTGCCATGCTCACTATCGTGCCGTCAAGCAAGAAATAATCGTCCAAAAATCTGGATCCACTAATGTTTGGGAATCGGCTGCCATCCAGGCACTCCTCCAGCAAAAGATCCAGTCTGCTACGACCAAAGACCAAAGTCGCTGCTTTTTCCAACCATCGGATTTCCGACTCATCAAGAAACTGGGACTGGGTGGATATGCCAGCGTCTACAAGGCTCGCCACGTCCCCACCGGTCATATTGTAGCTCTCAAGCAGATTGATGTCGAGTCCAGTGAGATTGAAATCAAGGAGCATCCCTTGTTGCCTCCTAACTGCGGAGTGGTCCCTTGCTATGGATCCTTTCTAGCAGCCGCCAACAAGGAGAACCCCATCGATGAGACGACGGACCTCAAGCACTGGATGATTCTCAAGCTGTGCAAGAATGGCACATTGAAGGATAAAATGATCAAGGAAGGTCCCATCTCTCAAAAAGAAGCTGCACACATTCTCAAACGAGTCTCCAAGATTACCACCTACCTCTACCACGTCCATGGCATTGTCCACAATGACATCAAGGCCGATAATGTGCTCTTGGATGATGGGCATTCCATTCTCTTGTGCGACTTGGGTGTCGCCAAACGGGGGCAGTGGCACTGTGCTACCAAAATGGGAGGCACGTACTCCCACATGGCACCCGAAAAGCTCGTAGCTCGCAAACTGGCCACGGGCATGTACCAAAATGATGAAATGATTGATGTCTATGCCATGGGTGTCATGCTCTTTCAAATGCTCTTTTTGGAAAATCCATTCCACAACGAGCCTTTGGTCAGCTGCAAGACGTCACCCGACAATGATCCCCAAGAAGTCCAGGAGCTTGCCCGGAACTGTTTTGCAGCAGCGGCTACAACAGCAGACTTGTTGCAAATACCCGAGAACTTTCGTCGGGCAGAAGATTGCTCCTACGGGGATGCCATGGATTTGCTGCAGACATTGCTTGCATGGGATCCGCAGCAACGAATGCCGTTGGACTGCATCAAAAAGCACCCCTTCATCAAGCGTCACGGACGATGGAGTGATCGGGCTGTGTTGCAGCTCTGGACAGGATTGGGGTTCCGCAACAGTAGCAGTAGCAAGCCACGATCGGTAGTGACGGTCCGCCACGCATGTCCGTTTACTACTCCCACCGACACCACTACTGTCAACCACAACAGCTCACGGAAAAAGCTCGAGTTGGACGACGAATCCGTAGAACAATTTGTGGTTGTTGCGGACTGCTAATAATTGGCGGGCAAGATAGCCAGCTAGCTAGCTAGATGTCCATTCTTCTCCTTTTAAAAGGTTCGCTAATCACCTACCGTACGCAAAAAGATACTTGAACAAATAATTATAGTGTGCCTATGCTCTTATTCACTGCCTTCCATACCGGTACTGTAGCACCTGACACCAACTTCATAAAAGAAAACTGTACTAGCTAGCTAGTACTAGTAGTAGATTTGTATCTCGTGCACAGTGCATGTCTTCAGAGGATTATCAGACAGTTCTCTCCTTTAAGCCATCATAGAAATGTCATTTTACTTCTTTTCTATCAAATTGGCCTTTTCCAGTGTATTACATGTACCTCGAGGTGCAGCAACAGCGGCGGCGACAGGAAAGAGGAGAAGTGAAACGGAAAACCATCCATTATAGTTATTTTTATTTATTTATCCATCGACAGCGTGTTACAGTATTCCCAATTCCCAACCACAATCCCAGGTATTAGAATAACACTAAGCTACTCTGGCGAAAAAGTTGAGAATTTTGAAAATGGTGAGAAGTCGCCTGGAACACTGTGGAATCACCAGGTGGTCACACTTTTGAAATTATCTGCTTGTTCCTGCCTGGGCACATCCCCATCAACAAACACACCACAATGGCTGTCAGAGATACCCTAGCAGTTTAACCAATAGAGCCACCCTAGCAATACTTTGAGATAGGGAATACATAATTTGGATGTGGCGGTCGCACTGGTGGTAATGGCTTGCCCATTTGGTGGCCGTGGAAGTAACGAACGACTAGCAAAGTTAGGTGGCCATCTTTTGGAAATTTTTACTATCACCAACAGGTCGACCAGTCTATGTCCCCACTCTTTGCCCCATTGGGCCCATCTGATGGATCCATTCCTTCAGGTAGACAACTCAACCAGAGTGGAATGGCTAAAGCCATTGCTACTATCAGAAGAACCACTAGAATAGATGCTGGAGTTGACGCTGACTCATTTTGGATTTGCAGTCTGAGGTGCCACTTTTTTCTATTAACTCGTTGATCCTACTCACTTTCAATTATATCATCCTCTCTACTGTGCTCATTAGATCAATATGCATGATTGGGTTGATAGCAGAAGGGTGCCACAGTCCGAAACGAAGGTGAATCAGAGCATTTGGAATTTCTGGAAGAAAAATGAAGCACCCAGTTTCACATAAGATAATGCCTTCTACATGGCTGTTGACACACACAACCAGCACATGGCTGTCACAAGCAGAGAATGTAGACAACTCTAGATAGTTAGTTCGTTTGTGTAGGTGCCATATTGAGTTCATCCTGTAGTCATCTTTGCAGTGCCTTCACAACATCAATTTGTGATGCTTCAGGGTGAAAGATGATGGATTGGTAGTACATTGGTACGTACGGATAGGAGTATGGGTAGGAACTTGAGAATTCTCAACTTTTTCGCCAGAGTAGTAAGCAGCAGACCGGGAAAAACAAGAGGCACAACAACAACAACAACAACAGGAGCTCTGTGGAAACTCGAGTCGTGCAACCGATCGTCTCCTAAATCCTTTCGATCGTCTCCTATTTAATGGATTTCGTCTCCTAAAAATAGGAGACGAAACGGATCGTCTCTTAAATCTTTCGTCTCCTCTTGAATCGTCTCCTATTTTCAACGGATCGTCTCCTATTCTCAACGGATCGTCTCCTAAGTGTACCATGTAAACTGTATGGTATCGTCTCCTAAATCTTTCGGATCGTCTCCTATTTCGAAACGATCGTCTCCTAATTGGAATGTCTCGTACTGAATCGTCTTCTCAATATAGGAGACGATTGCTTTCGTCTCTTTAATCCTTTTAATTGTCTCCTATGCCTTGGTGTATCGTCTCTTAAGTATTTTGCCACGAATGACGTTTCCACAGAGGTCCTGTAGCTGCGAGGCACCCATCTGTTGTTCACTTGTCATCTGCGTGCAGTAGGGGGGGTGTACCAGGGGAGAGAGCAGAATGCACAAACGCGGGCCGAGCAATCGAGCGAGTGAGTAGAGCAGCAGCAAAACCAAAGAGGGAGGGAAGGCATGGTGGGGGGCAAGAAGGATCAAGGGGAGAAGACTAGCGGAAGAGATCGAGGGCACCACAGTGTTGCTTTTGGCTGGGTGCCAAAATAAGCCCTCAGCGCTGCTAGCAAATCTTGTTCTGCTACTAAGTCGTGGCATGTTCCTCTTCTAAAAGTCACCCACAGGCCCATCGCAGCTTTGGGATCAGACGGAGCCTTTTGTTAGCTAGCTAGGAAGTCAACCAACACGAAGATTAGTTTCTGGGACAGCAATCTCAAATGCTCTCTTATTGGCTAGTGTAGGCCAAAGAATAGGGCGGTCCTGCGCTCTTCCCGCACAGTCGCTGTTGTCCTCCCCGGTCTGGGTTGCTTGCTTACTGAGACTTGTTCTTATCAACAGCTCTTCGGTTCGGAATGTTGTTTTGTTTTGTGACGTTGCACGTCTGCTGTCACTCCGAAGAGAGGTGGTTCTTATCCTGCTTCGGTTCTGTGTTTGATTCGGTTTGATTTGAATTTTGGGGCTTCAACAAAAGGTTTAGAATCTAATGACTCTTCCATAAGTACATTTTGGATAAAGAATCCGAAGTCACCGCACCGGAAAGGCTTCTGGAATAAACTTTGGAGGATTCCGGTGCGGTCACTTCGGAATTTCTGCAGTCATTGAAGGACGGTGACGTCACCAAGGCAAAAACAAAACAACTTTCCGAACCGAAGTGCTTCGATAAGAACAAGTCTGACTGGCTAGAGATCTAGTAGGCGTCAATGTTGCCTGAGGAAAGCTGCGGGTACACCTTCACCTCCGAGTTTCGCGCGACCTACGGAAACTTCCCTCGCACCATCGGGTGCCAAGTGCAGAAGATTGCCTGGAAACTTGAAAGAGTCTCAAAATGCGAAGGGGCTTTAAAAATCGTTTACTCGGGTACCAAATAATGGGGTCTTTCTCCCCTTCCCCAGTCTACTCTTGGTCTTTAAAACTCAAAGCGAATCGGTAGGCCACAGGCAGCATCTCTGTTCTTTGCCGATTAACAAACAAGGGTTCTTTTCGCTTTCCAAACCATGACTGATAGCTGACTGAGTTTCTCGAGATCAGTAGTTTTTGACCACGTAAGCCTTCTTTTCTTTTTTTGGAAGCCACAAGGGCCTCCAATTCACTAGAATCTCCCTCCTTAAACAAAACCTTAAATGAAAGTTCCTTGAATTCCCAGTGAATAACAGGCCTGCAGGCAGGCTTTAAATCACAACTTTTCCTTATTATTTCGATGGTTCCTTGCAACGAGAACAGTCGTGTACTGTAAGTGGGTCAGGTCACCAAGGGAGGTGTTTCCTCCTAAATAAAAATTTAATTAATCACACATTTTGGTGGTCAAAACAAAGAAACCTGGCATTTTGAAGGTCGGAGTCTGTTGGAGGTTGGAGGAACTGGGAAGGGGTCTAGCTAGCCACAGTATTGCCCTACATGTAATCTGCAAAACCTCGTCGATTCGTTCCTCGCAAACCAACCAAACATCTCCCTCCCTCCAAGCTCAAGTTTAGTCTCTCCATTTTGCCAATCGAACAATCGAACGACACCGGACCTCACGACAATGGATGCAACTACCGCTACTGGAACCGGTGGAATCCTCAAGGATACTCACGTCGACTTGGAAGCCATGGATCCTTCAGATGACTCTTCGTACATGTCAAGCCAGATGAGTGGCGCTGCTGTGGAAGCGGAGCAGAAGCGCCTTCGTCAAGAGATGGCCGAGAGTCTTGCCACGAGAGAGAACAAGGCGGTCTGCATGCTTCGGTTCCTCGTCATGGCATTGATGATGACTGTCACTGCCCTTGTCTTGGCGGGAGTCTACATCTACTCCAGCCACACAGAGCAGAGTGCCTTTGAAACTGGCTTTGCGATTCATGCTACTCAAATGACCCAGTCCTTCACCAATGTGGTGGAAAGCAAGCTGGTGGCCATTGGGTCCATGTCCAATGCCATTACTAGTCATGCCTTGTTCACTGGCTCAGAGTTTCCCTTTGTGACACTCCCAGACTTTGCTGCCCGAGGATCGGACATTCGAGTCATGGCCGAAGCTCTCGTTTTGGGTTGGTGCCCCCTGGTAACCAACAACAACCGCTTGGCATGGGAAGAGTTTGCCTTTATGAATCGATACCAAATGAACAAGAACTTTGAGCAGGACAATCACCTGAGACAAGATCAGGATGAGTACTTTGAAGATCTGGCCATGGAAAGTAGCAACCCAGTGGACGAGGATGACTCTAACAGGATGCTCAAGGAGGAACAAGAAGAAGAAGAGGCTGTTGATCCTGATCTCTTGCAGGATGGGTCAAACTATCATCTCAGGATCTACAATCCCTTTAGTGGATTGGCAGAACCAAATGGAACTGGTCCTTTCCTTCCTGAGTGGCAGAGATCGCCTTCCAACAATCAAATCCAAAAGCTTATCAATCTAAACTGGGACAAAGCAGGGGTCTTTAAGGGTGCAGACATTGCCAAGACACTTATGGCAAACCCTAGAGTTATCATCAACAAGCTGACTGTCATTCAACCCAAGTTCTACAAGCCCATGACAGCAAGTCTCCAAGCCAGCCAGTATCGAAACAGGGTGGATACGTATCTCGAAGATCCTCTATCCTTCTTGGCGTATCCAGTGTTTGACAGCTTCAACAGTACCACCCGAAAGCTCGGTGGGGTGCTCATTGCTAACTTGTATTGGCAAATCTACTTCCGGAATGTTCTTCCGCCCAATGCCAAGGGTGTCATATGTGTCTTGTCCAACAGCTACAACCAGACATTCTCCTATCTGGTCAATGGCCCCAATGCAACTCTGTTGGGACCTGGAGACCTCCATGATCCTCACTATAATGACATGGGTGTGTCCCTGGATGTTTCATCCTTTGTCAAGCGAATGGCCAATGCAGAGACACGCGCCTACCTGACTGTACCCTTGCATGAAACTGTGGGCCTCTACACGCTAAAAGTCTACCCAACAGATGACACTAGAGACGAGTACACTTCCAACAACCCTATCATCTACACTTTGGTGGTGGGTGTCATCTTTGTGCTCACTGCAATTGTCTTTGGGTTGTTTGACACGTGTGTGGAGAAACGCCAAAGGAAGGTCATGAGTCGAGCTGTGGAGTCAGGAGCCATCGTTAGATCTTTGTTTCCAGAGGCAGTGCAGTCCCGCATGTTCCAAGATGAGCCCACTTCTACTGCTGACACCAAGACAGAACAAACAAGTTGGAAAGTGAATGCCAACCAGGGGCACGGCTTGGAGGCGGTTAGTGCATTGGAGACCAAATCCGGACACCTGAAGCAAGGGGGCCAGATTGCGGATGAATACATGAACTGTACTGTCATCTTCAGCGATTTGGCTGGATTCACAGCTTGGTAAGTTGTACTTGTCTCTCGTCCCTTGTTTGTAGTTGTATATCTGTGCTGTGGTTTGTTCCTCTCAACTCACTCTGCTATTTCCAGGTCTTCAACTCGTAGCCCGTGTGAGGTTTTTGAGCTGCTTGAGACTATCTACAATGCAATGGATGGGATTGCCCTCAAACGCAGAGTATTCAAAGGTATGTCCAATCCAAAGTGACTTGCGGCGGTCTTGGGCTGTTGCGTGGCTAGAAGTAGATGTCTTACTCAACCTGTTATGCCTCTTGTCTACCCTCAGTGGAGACCATTGGAGACTGCTGGTTGGGGGTATGTGGCTTACCCAATCCAAACCCAAAGCACGCAGTTGCAACTGCAAGATTTGCTCATGATTGTATGAAGAAGGTACAGGAACTAGTCATGTCACTGTCTGATCGTCTTGGTTCCGACACAGGATTGCTTCAGCTAAGAACAGGCTTGCACAGTGGGTCAGGTAGGCATCAGAGAATGAGTTGGTCTGATCATTGGGTTTCTGCAATCTTGGTGCTAATATTGGTGTCCACCCTTGTGCTGTTACTGTAGTGACTGCTGGAGTTTTGCGTGGACAAAAGTCTCGATTCCAGGTAATTGCTTCTTCCCCCTGTTGATACCCCGCTGACGTACCAGGCGTCGATGCTAACAGACGATTTGCTGTGCCTTGTGTATGTAGCTCTTTGGTGATACGGGTAAGTTCATCCTGAAAGCTGCCGCTCAAGGATCTACTGTACTCTCTGTAAATGCCTCTCACGACCTGTCTTCCTTTACAGTAAATACTGCAAGCCGGATTGAAACAACTGGCAAACCTGGACGCATTCATGCGTCGAAAACAACAGCTGATATTCTGATGAAGCATGGAAAGGAAAGTTGGTTGCAACGTCGAGAGAACAAAATCACAGCCAAAGGCAAAGGGGAGATGCAAACGTAAGAAAGATGCATGTTACTATTGTAGTTGCTAGTGCCATCTTCGGTTTCTAACATTGCCTCGTCGAATCGACGGTCTCTCGTTCAGGTATTGGATTGACATGGCCAATGACAACCAGACTTGTGTCACCGGAAGCTCGCTCGATACCTCGAGTGTGCTCATGGCACTCGACAATAATTTCTTGGACGAGCACGAAAATGACGCCGTGCACGATAAGCCACAAACAGAGGTCTTGGGGCAAATCGCTACCGAGGCCTGGACGTGAACCGGCCAAGCTTACTGTTGCTTCTGCAAGAATAGCTCTTTATTGGTGACAAGAGCTGCATCTACATTACGGCCATCCGTTACATTTTGCTATTACACAAGTCAATCAATAAGTATAATTCGCCTAGTAGCATCCTCTACGATGCACAACATCTAGAATGAATGCCATAGCTGACTGGGCCACCACCTCTGTCCAAGTATGCTCTCGTACGGTCATCGCAAGCTCGATCGGTTGGTAAGCACCGGTCGACAATGCGGGTTCTGGAGCGACTACACGTGTACAGCAATGCAGCTCGTTCTGTTCCTTGCACACGAAAATCCGCAAACTGAGGCAAAGACCTGACTTTGCTGGTGCAGGTCTTCACTTCGAGTTTTGCCTTCGCATACGGTAAAGTAGCCGAAGAGGGTGGTTGCGTCAAGGCAAACCGCCACAAATAGGTAGTTGAGGTAACAATTGATAGTGTGAAGGAAAGAAGAATTTCGTCTCCTGGAGACGATTTGCTTTTAGGGGTAAGGGTACTGATGGGGAGTGGAGGTTTGAATTATACCCCGCGTGCATTACTTAGAGGCCTCTGTAGAAGTCTACGTATTCGACTAGTATTGTATTGACGGGATACAGTCAACGCATGTACATGCACATGAAAGTCGCCTTGCGTTCTTCACATTTTTCGCATGAATGAGGGATCACATTTTTTGCATGAATGACGAGGGAGCCGTTTCGGGGCGAAGCAGAGAAAGGGATGAGCGCGCGGAGCGCGCGAATACTGTTTCAATAAAGCGAGTTAGGTGTTGGTAATAAAAGATTTATGGAAACGGAGACGAGCCAGGAGGCATATGAATATTTTGGATTTTGTGTTACCCCATCTATCTTACTCATCCAGTCGCGTTGTTGCGCTTCGCCTTCAGTCTTGCATCCACGACAACATACACCCGTCCTCCGACCTGTTCATTCTTTCCAATAAAAAGTAGACAATCAAACTCAACAACAGCAACTGCAACAGGAAAATGAAGATAACAAGCAAGACGATCCAGAAGCGACGTGGATGCTCTCCTGGAAAGAGCAAGACCAGCCATGAAGACCTCTTGGCAGTGATTGAAGACCCATCAAAGTCCCAAGCCCAAGAGGTGATTGGAATCTTGGTGGAATATGCCGCCCAATTGAAAGATTTCAATCTCAAGTACAAAGCCGCTGATACCGGTACCAACAAGAAAATGGAAGTGTCACCCAGTCTCCTGGATCAACGAATGGAGAAACTCTGGGAGGACCGCGAGAAATGCATCCGTCGTTTGGAAATTCTAAAAGACAAGAAAGAAAAGCTGCAGGTGTTGCTCAAAGAGCTAAAGCCAATATCCAAAAAAGTGAATCGCCTGTGTCGTGTCGCCAAGGAAGACGAGGAATTTGCTCAGTGCCTTCGCATGGTCGTTGCGTCCAATTGGGTGATCCTTCAAGACTTGATATTGGAAGGGCACAGAACAAATCCAAAACTGTTGCTCAATACCGTTAGTGATGTGGTTGACGAAAACCTGAGAGAAAAGCAAAAGCTCTTGTTGTGCTGGCAGGAAACATATCTGGGCGATGGTGTGCTGGATATGACAGTTCTTGAAAACGAGACGCCAGAGAGCAGCGACAACCAGTGGGTTCCTTTGGATGCCAAGGAAGCTCGTGGCTGTGATAGTTTGACTGATTTGGCTGGCAATGGAGAGGTTGAGTTTGCCGCTATCAACAGCGCCACGGACATTTGTGACACCTGTGGTTGGCGCATTGGCTTTTCAGACCCAAGGTGGCGTTGCACGGTATGTCTCCAGACTCAATGTGACAGCTGTCACCGCCACTTTTGTGAGAATTTCCATGGTCAACACATTGACAAGGTCCAAAATGGCAAGTTGGGGATGGTATTGGAAAAGATCCATCCCTCCATGGCTCGATTGGAGGCATCTTCGTGCCAGAGTCTGGCAGAAGCCATGTACACCATTCTAGACAAATGGGGTGATCGACCTGCATTCTGTGTCTATCCTGACAAGGGGCGCCATCCGTCGTGGTTATCGTACCGCCAAGTGTTGAATGCAGCATTGAAACGGGTCACAAAGCTCCGCGAGCTCCAATGCAATCAAGTTGCCCTGTGCTTCCCGGCTGCATCGATTGACTTTTACCTGTGGGATATTGCTTGCATAATGGCGGGAATCATCACAATTGGCATCCCTTGTCCGCCCCCTGCCGTGGAAGATTGGCCAGACTCGGTGGGTTGTGTGGTGTGCTCCGGGGCCACACAGAAAAGGTACAACGACAGGATTCCGTCCAAGGCCTGCTGGATCGATGCTTCCTCTGCCGACGACTTGGCCCCTTTCGATGCTTCGAGACTCGTCCAACGAAACAAACCTGACCCAGAAGATTCCATCTGCACCATATTCTTTACAAGCGGAACCACAGGAAAGCCAAAACTGGTCCCAGAAACAAGGCGTAGGTTCAAAGACGACAATTTCAATTCGTCCTTTGTACGGGGCAGGCTCGAATGCTCGGTGAGCTTCCTTCCGCCTTGCTGGGGAACTGACCGTCACATAATCTACTGGTCGGTTGCTTTCGGAAATCGAGTGGGCTTTGCGCCACAAAGTCCCACCATGCCACAGCTCGTCGAAGCCATGGAAATGTACAAACCCACCTGGATGGTGATCCCGCCCACAGTGGCGCAGTTCCTATGCTCTCTGGGTGGCGGCGACAACCAACCGCCGTCTTTGGGTGGAAACATCGAGTTTCTCTCTGTGGGAGGCGGTCCCACGTCGCAAGGCATGCTTCGGGGTCTGAGAGACATCTATGGCATCAAAGACGTGAGGGAGGGATACGGGTCCACAGAGGTCGGAGGAATCGCGTCCAATGGGTGGTTTCACCTCGATATCCTGAAAAGCGTTAGGATTAGAGACCCCAATCATCCCAGCGACCAGGAGGGTGGTTGGTTGGACAAACGAAAAGAAGGCGTTGTTGGAGAGCTCTGGATTGGAGATATCAACACCAGCGACATTGTGGAAGTGACGAGTTGGGGACAGCATGTGAGAGTCATTGGGAGGTCCAAGGATGCCGGAACCTTCAAACTGGAGAATGGGAAATGGTGCGCCCTAATCGATATTGAAGACGAGATTACACGTTCATGCTGCCCCGAGCTGTTTGACGAAGTTATGGTTTGGGTCAACCACAAAGGAACGCTAGTCATGTTGGGCTCCAGGGCAGCTCCTCGTTGGGGTAGCGCTGGGGCTGACAGAAAGAGTCTTCTGCAAGAAACCATCAAACGAACAAATCTGAATCATGAGAAGAGACCCAAAGCTTTGCTTCTGACCAATGAGCCCCTTCCCAAGACTGTCACGCTCAAGGTTCAACGAGGCAAGGTAATCCAACAGTTTCAGCAAGTGGCGAATTCCTTGGAACTGAACAGCCCCAGCCTGTCAGAGGACAATGAGGACGTCCCGGCTCAGGATGTGGCGGATATTGCTGCTCTTGTTTTGGGTGGACCCGTTGATAGTTCCAAATCCTTTATGGAAAATGGCGGAGACTCGATGACGGCTGTACTATGGTTCAAAGAAATTGAAAGGCGGCTAGGGAAAGAGGCAGTATCGGATTGGCGCGCACTGCTTGACAATCCACTGGAATGCCAAGGCGCCCCTATTGACAAAACGGAGGAAGAGGAAGTTACGGTCGAGCCTCCCGCGGCTGTGGACTCCACTGCAGATTCCATCCTTCTGACTGGTGCCACAGGATTCTTTGGCAAGCACGTTTTGCAGGCGATTCTGCGCAAGCACGAGGACGTTGTGGTAGTTTGCCTTGTCCGAGAAGCCTCCGTGTCGGCGATAGAAGCATCTCGGCGCGTGTTGGTCGTCACCAGTGTACCAAAGGAGAGGAAGTATTGGTATGTGATCCATCTGGCGGCAAACGTCAATCATGTTTTGGGTTACAGAGCCCTCAAGGCGGACAATGTTGACATGACTGAATACCTGCTGCGCCTTCGTGTGGCGCCCATGATCTACTGCTCGAGCATGAGCACCAGGGAAGGAACCGCACCGTTCCCCGATGGTTACACGCAATCCAAATGGGTGAGCGAGCAAATGGTACTGCGCAGCGGGGGCAAATGCTTTTGGCCTCCTCTTCTCGTTTGGGGCAATCGCCGCGACTGGCTGACTCGACTGCTGCAGCATAGCCTGCGGACGGGGTACTACCCATCTGACCTGGGCTTTGTGGTTGCATGTCCGGTGGATGTTGCAGCCCGGGACTTGGTGGAAGGGCGTCCTTGCTCTGCCTGGGATTTGGATCTGTCCGAGCTCTTTCTGCGGCTTCGTGTGGAAACGGGGACTCTCCAACCCTTGCCGCTGACATCGTTTGTCGAGGAGTTGCAGAAAGACCAGGAGAGCCCAGCATATCCCATCCTGCCGTTGCTACGCGGCAAAGCCATGGTTGGCAACACCAGAACACGTTCTTTGCAACCATTAGAGATTGATGCGAAACTGGTTCTGTCTTCGTTGCATGGATGAGATAGTAAAGCCCACGGACTGGGGCTTCACAGAAAGTTGGTTGCCGTGCGGTGGGATAGTAATGTTTGTAATTGCTAGCTTGTGTTTCATTGAATAATGTCTTTTTGTCCTCTAAATATGTAATTTTAAGTAAATGTAATAATGTACACACACAACACGCCTTTCCATTTTGTCAGCGTGGCTGCTTGCTTACTCAAAGTCAACAAAGTATCCCCAGTCGTTTCCTCTTCGGGAGTATCTGGATTGGAGATCCGTGTACTTGCTTTGCATGGGAGCAAAGTAGAAAGTATCTGCAGGTTCCATTTCTGGTTCTTCAGGTTCCATTTCAAGACCGGGAAAGAAGGGGCTTTCGTTTTGGACAACTGGTGCAAAGTGATCGAATGGCGGGAATGCCAAAGGAGCTTCTTCTTGCTGTTCCTGGTTTGCCATGGCAACCAGAGAGGCAGTCGACGCCAAGCTGCTTAGGTCTCCGGAGGATTCATGGGACAAGTAGCTGTCAGAAGAGAGGGAAGCAGTTGTCAGAGAAGGAGAGTCTTCTTCAAATTCCAGTTGAGGAATAAAGGGAGTCGCTGGCTCCTTGGTGGGTGTGGTGGAGTTCTTGCCAGATCTCTTGCTGCCGCGTTTCTTGATGAGGCTGGGGATCTTCAAGATGGCTTTGACGACGCGGGGAGTTGTGCGGGGGCTGGTGATGGCAGATGCGGAAACTTGGGTAAGGCCTGTCATTGTGGTTGTTTGGTTTTCGAATGGATGAGCTGTTGTGTTTTTGTTTTGTGTTCAGAGTTGCTGAAGATTGAAATTGTGAGATGACGATGAGGATCCGAGAGAGAAGACATGGATGATGATGGATGAGCCATCAAAGTCATCGCAACCACCTAGCTGCCAAGGTCTTCTCGACAATCAAGGGGTATCTTTCACAACCTGTTCAGATAAACTGCAAGGTCTTGTACTGTTCTCGAGACAAAAGTACTGAACCTATGATAGTAACCTGATGAATACCAGTGTGCTGGAGCCGTCCTTTATCCTTATCCGGCACTGCTGGTACCGTCCTTGGTCATTCGCAATTCGCAATAGCTCAAGATCCGGTTGTCGCGTCTTCCTAACGCGCTCAGCTACGAGACAGAAGATCTTGTCAGATACTTTATATCCTCCAGTTTCTTGATGCAAACCTGGTGTGGTAAAAAGAGAAAAGGCCCTTATTTCTGCCAAACCTTCAACTGCTCATTCTACAGTACGATGCAACAGAACGGCTAATGGAGGATCCTTTTATGTCCGCCAGCATCACTTTTAGAAGGAGAGAAACAGATTGGACGATTTGTTAGTTAGTTGTGATCCGCTTGCATCCAAAGATTTACTGCATGAAGCAATGTGAGACGCCTAGCTAGCTACAGCCGTAGTAGACAGTAAACTCTCCCCCCGAAATATGCGATTTAACATGGGTTCAAAGAGACGACAAATCAGCTCGCATGAAGTCAGAAACGAGGCAAAGAGATTCGGAAGCCTAATGATCAAGTAAAGATACTGTTAATTAAGTGTGAAGCTGTATGTAGGAATGAGGATGCAACTTCGAAACAGCATAGAGGAATCATTTAATTGTACCAGTATGCTATTCGGTACCATAAAACCGGTACGGTACGTTCTCTTGGAGCTGCTCACAATTTCCGCAAATAATTTCGGCGAGGGTGCGCCGAGTCGAGTTGGACTTACAGTCCTAGGCCATGGCAAACTCTAAGTATACCTCTCAACGGAGAAGCGTCCCGCACAGCCACGACAAATAAATTTATTGCCAGGCAAATCGCCAAACAGCAGCTGAAGGACCGGTGGAAATTCAGGGGTTCAACGCACCGGTACCGTACCTTTTGTCGTGGTACCTTCACGGATCGGAGGCAACTTCAAGCAAGAGCATCCAGTGCCGTCATTGGAACGTCGATAATTATGAAGAGACGAGGGAGCTTTCCTTCACGCAGCCTCCCAGCGGTACCGGTACATCCCGGCACTGCTTCCACACTCTTGCTTGAGGATCCGATTTTCGGAGAGCACCTCACTGGTATCGGGATGCCATAGGATTACCCCACTGGTATAAAGCTCACAATCAACAAGATCAATCTAAGATCAGGCCACCGGTACAACAGCGACACAAACCCAAGCTCTTGTCCATTGCATTGTTGTTCCTATTTTAGGCCTTTGCCAAGGATAGCATCTTCTCTTCATCAGCTTCTCTTGTTCTTCTCCATGTTCAGCCTCAGCCTCGGCCATGACAGTCTCTCTCACCGATTCGTCTTCCAACGTAGACGATCCCGTGGCCTTGGAAGAGGGTCGTCTTGGAGAAAGCTCCAACAAGGGCAACAACAACAGCCACAGCAGCAAACAAGGCAGCAGCAGCAAGCTGTCTACGTTCTTCAAAAAGACAACGTCCGTCATTGGTAACCAAGCTACCTTTCTGCGAACTGAAGATGAACACCGAGAACGACGAAGACAGTTATCGTACGAACCAACTCATCATTGGTGGGAACCACCCCTGAGAGCTTGGATACCGCAATGCAATCGAGAAATCTTGTTAATTTTGGTCGTCTACAATACGGCTGTCACGGTCTTGGCTCGCTACTCGGGCATGTGTGGAAACCCATCACACCACGAACCAGGTCATATATTCTGCAGCGATGATTGGATATTATTGGAAGACAAGGCATTGGTGGGCTTTGCCGTAGGCATGTTTCTCCTTTTGGCCTTTCGATCCAATCAAGCGTATGGTAAGTCTTGATGCATGCTATGGAGTCAATCCAGATGAAGATCCCTGCCTGCTTCAGGTTGCTCACATACTCCGCTTGTTGTGCCTACAGAGCGTTTCTGGGAAGGGCGACGGCTTTGGGGTAGGACACGGGAGGTCTGCCGGGACTATGCATTGCAAGTATGTTCGGTGGTACGAGTAGAGACAGAAGACGACAAGGAAGACCGGAGAAGAGCCGTGGACTATCTCACAGCTTTTGGGGTGGCCATGAAGTTGCATCTCCGTGGCGAACGGCACATTGTCAGTGACTTGTCCGAAGGGACCATTGGCAAGACATTGTCATTGACGTTTCAAGACATTGCCAACATTCAACAGGCCAAAAACATGCCCCTGTTCTGCTTGGATGTCCTCTCGGACTATCTCAACAAACAGCAGCTTGCAGGCAAGTTGTCTGATTACCAACTTGGTATCATCAATGTGGGGTGCCTTTCGGTCATGAGTGACACTCTTGGATCTTGTGAACGCATTCGCAACACACCAATTCCCTTGTCCTACGTCCTGCAGCTGCGATTCTTTCTCATCTTGTGGCTGGTCCTATACCCACTCCACGTGGTTGCCTTTTATGGATGGTTCACCATTGTGTTGGCCAACTTGGTCTCCTATGCTGTGCTTGGTATAGAGTCAATGGCCAGTGAGATTGAGAATCCCTTTGGAAACGACAAGAATGACTTGGATCTGGATGAGTTCTGTCTTGGCTTTTGCGAGGATACACATGAGATCTTGCGACGCCATGAAAGTGAAGATCGGGAGATGCTCTTTGATCGTCGTGCCATTATGGCACTGGACCAGAGGCGGGATTTCCGAACTAGTACCAGGAAACTACTGACCAGGCAGCAACCGCCTCGTCAAGTTTCTCAAACATCGGTCATGACAGATTTCAAAGAAACAGACTGGGCTCAAAACTCATCTTGGGCTCAGCTGACAACATCCTCTAAGGAGATCTTGAGGTAGCAAAAGGCCATGACAAGCGCCCATGCCATCCATGATGGCTGGAAGCAGCCAATCCCCAAATTGAGAGAGCAAAAGATACTCTTTGGGGTCGAGTTCCGAAAGTCCCATTACATTCCACCTACCTGCATAACAACACACTCCTATAGCTAGCTACATGTAGCTAGCTAGAGTGCATTACATGTGATTCTAAAGATCCTTTTTGAATACGTACTGTTTCTTGGCTTCGCCCGAATCCATCATGCATCGTCATTGGCTACTCAGCCCTATGATAGCTACGGCATCTGCTCGGTCGACCTTGCCCGTCCTTCCCAGAGAAAGTTTGACCTGGTGCTTGCGTAACACTGTCGTTGCCCAAGACTGTCTGCGATGCGTGTTGGGAACATCCGTGCTGGTGACTCGAATCTTGCACTCTCCAGAGGGACGAAGCCTACTTACCATCATTGTATTGACAATGTAGAAGATTGATGCTGCTAAGCACTCGTGATTAAGCTCTATGACGTCAGTCTAAACAATGACGAACGAAGAAATCCAAGAGGCTACCCTGATCCACATTGAGAAAATGGAGCTGATGGCGGCACCATGAGATTTGCATTCTCTGTCCCCAACATACAGAGCTAGCTAGAACGGCTGTGGACACAAATCTTTTTTGAAGACTACAAGATGTTTCGGTTTGCCTCTCTCTTGTTGCTGCTGAGCAGCCCTGCGGCTGTTGTGGCGTTTGCCCCCGTCAGTGGTGGCCAGGCCAAGTTTCCCACGGATTTGTCCATGGGCAACACCAAGCAACCACCCAAGTTGCCACCTATCCGTGATATTTCCTACGGAGAAGCGTCCCGAAAATACCGTCGTACCGTGTATACCCATGACGATTGGGTGAACCATCGATCTCCCGACCGATTCTGGCGTAACCTGAACGCCATTTTCATCTCTGGCGTCTACAAGAACTTGTACAAGGAAGTGGGAGCCACTACTGCCGTCGCTACCTTTGTGGTGCTCTGGAATGCCTTGACGAATGGATACGATACTCTGAGTGGAGAACACATGAATGCAATTCTCAGTCTGCCAATGCTGTCTTTGCCTTTGGCACCCTATACCTTGTCCAGTCCTTCTTTGGGTCTGCTTTTGGGTAAGTTACAGTATCTGAACACCGGCAGGCAGGATATCAAGATATTCCAAATGTACCCATGACTGATATCTTATGATCTCTTTTTGGGTTTCAGTCTTCAGGACCAACACAAGTTACCAGAGGTAGGTCACTATCTGCAACGTTGGCTCGGATCAAAGCTTTGCACGCAAAATATGTGGCCAATGAATGATATCTCAACTAACTATACTATTGGATATCCCTGCATGTATCAATCAAAATAGGTGGGACGAAGCACGTAAAAACTGGGGAATGAACATCAACCACACTCGTGATTTGGTCCGTATGGCAACATCCTTCTATGATCGCACCGGGAAATCTCAGGAGCAAGTAGAGAAGGACTTGAAAGCTGTCAGTTTGGCCACTTGGTCGTTTGTCCGTGCCATGAAACGTCACCTTTCTCCTCCTGCAGAGGATGAAGAAGACTTTAAACGAGAATTGTATGAACGCCTCCCAGCGGCGCAAGCACAGGCCATCATTGATGCTGTCCACCGTCCCAACCGCGCTCTCTACGACTTGTCATTGGCCATTGAAAACTTGCCCATGCACTTTTTGAGAAAGAACCAAGTCCAATCGGCAGTAACCATCTTTGAAGATAACTTGGGATCCAGTGAACGGTTGCTGTCCTCTCCCGTGCCATTGTTTTATTCCAGGCATACCGCTCGTTTCTTGTCTCTTTGGTTGTTGCTCTTGCCTATTGGCTTGTACGAACCCTTCAAGGATTCCTGGAATCACGTTGCCATGATCCCGGCCACGGCCGCCATTTCAGTCTTTTTGTTTGGTATCGAAGAATTGGCCACACAAATGGAAGAACCCTTTACCATTCTTCCCATGCAAGCCTTTTGTGACAAGATTGGAAACTGGTGTAACGAGATTGTCTCCTGGACACCCGGTGACAATGGAATGCCCGTCAACGAGTCCACACCAAAACACAACAATATTGCCATTGTAGATGGAGTTGCCGTTCCTGCCGATGACAAGTCCGTCGTGATGCAAATGACGGCACCTGCCAATGGACACGGTGTCAATGGAGCAGATGAAAAGTTCAGCGAACCCGTCAGCAACAATCCCAGCCGACTTCGCAAGCTGATTGGAGGACTCAACATTTA
Source organism: Seminavis robusta (assembly GCA_903772945.1). Taxonomy (NCBI): domain Eukaryota; phylum Bacillariophyta; class Bacillariophyceae; order Naviculales; family Naviculaceae; genus Seminavis; species Seminavis robusta. Next base: position 39,041 of record CAICTM010000144.1, read on the forward strand.
AAAGTACTACCAACAAATTAACTCAGCTATGAAGAAGAAGAAGAAGAAGATGGATGCACTATCGAGGAGTCCGGTAGGTTGTGGAGAGTTTGGTCTGGCAACAGGCTACTGAACTATGTAGATGAAGAGAATAGAGAATCTGTAGTTTATGAACCTCCGGGATTGGCAAAATATCTCCGCCGAAGGCTGAGGGCCATACTATAAAAGGTAGCTTTACTTTCTGGCACGCGAGTTGTGGCGATGCTCCAATCCTGTTTTATTCTGGAGGTGGAGGCAGTTCCATCTTTCCTCCGACCTGCAAATAGAATCCTGGAGGACCAGTTTGGGCACCCAACAAAGATACGAGTTCCATCGCTGTGATCCACACTCGTTCAGGATCGTTGATGACATGGTTTGCGCGTGGTTGTGACGGTGGAAAGTGGGCAAAGGCATATATGGTTCTCCAGTGTGTGTGCCAGCTCTTCCACGAGTACGTTTCCACCGCCCCTCTCTTGGATGGATTTGTACTGGAATCTCGTGTTTGGAAACTCTTGACACTGGTCCCAACAGCAAAAAGCCCACCGCTCACACTGAGCAAGACGCAATATTATTGAATAGTTTTTGTTCAAAATACTCCCCAAGCATCATTTCGGTGGTAATGTTCCGGATGTCCAGGTTCGAAGGCAACAAGCACGCCAAAAGTGGGGTTTTCCTCGGCATTGACAAAGAGAAAATCTACGCGTTCATCAATTTCGTGGTAAAGCAAGCACCTTACCATAGATAGATGTGCCCTTCAGGCCCCATGTTCAAAATTTTCTTCACGCCTTCCAAAATTGAGGGGAAGTGTACACGAACCGTGTCGTCGGACAATCGAGCCCAGTTAGAATAGTGCGTTGGTGGTGCACAGCATCGCTCTGGTAGCTGGGATTCAATTCAATGCGAGCTCTCCACGAGGGGGGTAAATGAAACCATCATTTGAAAGTTTGATTTCGATGCGAGGACACACAAGACTGTAGATCGGTACTTGTAGTTGTCGTAGTCATACAAAACGACCCGACTTTGACCAATAAACCCGCCAGCAGGCGGATTGGCGATAGAGACTGACCTTCAGATGAGCAGGAAGGGTATCATGACCTTGTTTCCAGGCCAGAAAAATTAAATGCCATCTAGTCGATTGAGGAGAACACGCTCAGGGAAGAGAGAGCGGAGCGCCTCAAAACTCACATTGAAGATGCGTTCGCTGCTGGGGTCAGCCGCCGGAGGATCGTTGGTACCACTGGTCATTATCTCATTGGTGGATGTTTGTTACACCGTACTGTAGTTTTTAGTAGCTGCGTGTTATTATGGTTGTTTGGGTTTACAAGTGTTTGCTCTTTGCTTTTAAGCTTGTTGCTGCAAGCAATGCTGTTGCTGCTGTCGCTGTTGCCGTATTGCTGTTGTTAGTGTAGGGGACGGCAAAGCATTATTAAAAGCGTGGACTGGCTACGATTCAGGATTTATGGTCCAAACTAAAAATAAAGCTGCATGCAGGAAGGTGAACGAGAAGAGTAAAAGCACACCCGTACCGAATGCTGCATTCGCCGAGCACCGCTGCTTCACACAAACCCAGGACGAGAGAAAGACGAAGTTTTTGTTGTTGTTGTTGTAGAGAGTACAGTACAAGCATACGATACGATACCTGATCAGAGCATGTCACTTTTGAGCAGACTCTGTCTATTCGCAGGGCTGGTATACACGACAACAACAGTAGCAACGGCATCATCGTCATCGATTCGGTTAGATTGCGATCCCTGCATCGACCGAACCGTCACTCGTTTGGGCGCCATTTTGCCTGATTTCGTCCCACGAGATGGAGTGATCGCGTCGGCATTTCACCAGGCCGCTTCCGACATGAATGTGGACCTGTCCATCTATACTGATAGCAGTTTCAATTTCAACAACGATGAAGAGGCAGGTGCAGTGGACGCTTGGTTGGTGCATTTGGGGGCACAAGATGCCATCATGGAGTCTCGTGTCCGAGATTTGGCCCTGGCAGGGGAGATTTTTGTGGGCTGGGGCTGGGGGTATCAATCCACCGTGGCAAGACAAGCTGTCGGATGGATGGCGTCCAACGATGCCGAGGGTGGACGAATGGCAGCCAATGAGACCTTGCAGTTTCTCGGGTTGTCCAGAACCAACCCTACAAAAGAATTGCGGGTCGCATACGTAGTGGATCCGACATCCATCCCAGCACAGGCTCAGCTACGATCGGACACTTACAAAGAGCAACTTATCACACTGCTGCCCAACTCGACCAACGTTATGATGGACACTGTATCCATTTCTGATACAGATATTACCAGTGATGCCAAGTTGGTGTCTCTGTTCCAGAACTGTCCTCGTCAGGCCATTTTGTTGGACACTCCTCAGTCCGTCACAACTGCCCTGCAACTCAAAGAAACACACAATTGCACCCACACGTCTCTAGGAGCCTTTCTCGACAATTTTCAGTCGGATCTCAATCCTACTCTCTATCGAGCCATCACACGACAACAGCTCCAATTTGTACTCGACCCGGAAATACATTTACAATCCAGCATGGCGGTGGTACTATCATCCCTCTACCTCACCACGGGAAAGAAACCTGCCTTTCCCAGGGATATTCCCACCTATTGGACCGGCCCCACACTCATTCATCCCCGCAACGTTCCGTCCGATACCACGGCGGTCTGTCAAAAGACGGCCTTTCCCGTTTGCGATCCCACTACTACTACTCAAGCTGATGATACCAGTATGGCTGCCAATGCCGAACGGGTCGATTGGTGGGGCCTCGATCAGTGTCCCTGTACGCCGCGTCACAGTCTTCGCATTGGCGGCGTCTTGCACGGGACGCCGGGAGGATTTTGGGATCCCGTCTTTGCCAGTGCCCGACAGGCCGCTCGTGATATGCGAATCGAACTGGAATTGACACCCTTTGATTCCAAAGAGGACTTTGACTTGCTCGTGGATCAAATGTCGGCGCGGATTCGCAATCTCTGCGAAAGTGGACGGGTCGATGGATTGGTCGTTAGTATTCCGCATCCACGAGTGGCAAGGGCCGTCCAACGGTGTCTCGATTTGTTTACTCCCGTCATCTCCGTCAATAGTGGCATTGCGGAATCGCAACGCTTGGGATTGATGCACCATATCGGACAAAATGAATATGCGGGAGGATATGAAGCGGGACAGCGGTTGATTCAAGCCGGCATGACACGAGGATGTGAGTACTAGCTAGCAAAACTCATGTCACTTTTGAACCACACCAAAAGGACACCTCACGTATTTGATTTCGTATTGTCAGTTTGTGTGGATCACGAATATGGAAACTCGGCCTTGGCCGAACGATGTCAAGGATTCAAGGATGCCATTGCCGACAGTGAACAACCTGTGGAATTCCGGAAACATGTGGCGGTACCACGCGACAATGATGCCGAGTTCCGAATCGCCATTGAGAATGCAGTGGGAAGGGATTGGAAAGGCGTGGGATTCCTGCAGTTGTCAGCTTCTAGTTTTCGTTCTCTTCGGTCGCTGCTTGAAGAACACCCGGGAACACTGGCAGGGTCGTTCGACTTGAAAGATTACATTTACGAAGCCATCCAAGATGGCGTTCTGCTCTTTACGGTGGATCAACAACCCTTCCTGCAAGGAAACCTACCCATATACTTGCTGACATATTACATGTACACACGACAAACGATTTCCAATCATCTGATACAGAGCGGGCCCAGTTTCGTCGAGTCCCCGCCTTCTGAAGCCCAGAAAATATGCGAGGCCAACCACTTTCGCGTGTGCCCCGATCGACCCGAAGAGGACATGACTTTCATCTCGGATGGTTTTCTTACTGTGGGATACGTTCTCTTCTCCATTGTGGCGGTATGTGCTGTTGCGGCCATGGCTTGGACATGTATAAACCGCAAGTTGTGGGTAGTGAGGGCATCGCAACCGCTATTTCTTGGCTTGATCACTGGGGGAGTCTTCATCTCCAGTTTGTCCATCCTCTTTCTGGGTGCGCAAACGGCCTACCGGTTGGATCAGGATGAATACGGAGATTTCACGGATGCGGAGAATCCGGATATCCAAAGGGTGGACGCGGTACGTAAACCAATCGCCAGTTGGATTCACGTTTGCAAATCATTCACAAAATGCATGCTTGACCCAATGCACACAGAGTTGTATGGCTGTCCCTTGGCTCTATGGGATGGGATTTGTCATTATCTTTTCGGCACTCTTTGCCAAGATTCATCGTGTGCGTATGATTTGTCAAGCCGGTCGTAGGATGACGCGCAAGGCAGTGACTGCCAAAGACGTACTCCCGATCATGGGTTGCCTACTCCTCGTGGAGGGTGTGATTCTCGCAAGCTGGCAGATTGCAGCGCCACTGACATGGCAGCGAGAAGTGAAGGATGAAGTGGACGGATATTCGACAAAGTCAGTGGGGGGTTGCACTTCAGGCCTAGACTCCAATGAAGGATGGGGTTTCTTCCTTGGTCTGATGGGTTTCCATGTCATCTGCCTTTTATATGCATTGGTCCTGAGCTATCAAGTCAGGCATCTCGACTCTGATTTCGCAGAGAGCAGCTATGTGTCTCTGGCTGTTGCCTTTCTCTTTCAGGTTCTGGTTCTGTCTATACCACTGATGGCCCTCGTCGAAGGTAGTACGGATGCCTTCTACTTTGTGCAGGTGGCAGCCATTTTCCTGCAGAATTTCACTGTGCTTATCTTGATCTTTGCTCCAAAAGTTCGACGAATGCACGAAGTACAGGCTGAAATAAGAAGATCCCAGCAAGAAAGGTCCCTGAAACGAGCGTCTTTGGTGGCAGCAGCGGCCCCAGCACTGAATGAAGAAACCACTCCTGCACCCCACGGACCCCTTTTTCTTGAATCCGACCATCAGTCATTGTCTGGTCAAATAGAACAGGCATCGAGACAACTAAAACTGGAAACGGGGGATAAAGGTGACGGCGAAGTGCTGCGTACAACCAGTAGTGCGGGCATGGAGGAAATGGTTTTGTCGGAAACGGAACGCGCATCAGAGACGCAACATCTGGGAGGGGATGGAATCAACGGGAGTACGGCGGAGTCAGGATCATCTCAAGATTGCCTTACAAGGCGACATAGTCCAAATAGTACTACCACTGACGTGATGTTGTCTTCAGATGAAATTTTGTCGAGTTGGGAAGACCTTGGATTCCCCTCTGAAGATTTCACCCAGCGCATCGTCGAAATGTTGAGCCGGTCAACAGATTCATCAAGGCGACAAGCAATTGCATCTCAGTTGCTGGGTGGAGAGTCGAAGCACTTGCTAGCGAGTTGATAACCGTACGAGAGATACAAGAGTCCGTTGGCTGATACCGAGAGGTCTGGGAGTGGAGAGCGGTCCATGTTCCATGTGTTTGGCTGCAGCGCCTTATCTCGGAGTTTTCCGTCGCTGCACGCTTTTAAAAGATTTGTGGGACAAAGCTGGCAGTCGCCAAATCCCCAAGCTTTGGTGGAATGATCGAATGATGAATCTAACAAAGCAAGGGCATGACGGCGGCTTCGTTGTTTCTTGGCTCCTCGGATGCTGATGCCCTACCGCATGTGTTTTTGTCCCAAAGCGTGGAAAAGGTTCCACGATCTGCATAGAAGTCCATGCATTGTCGTAACCGCGGCGATGATGCAGAGCCTCGGCATCCTTACACTTGGCCGAGCTTAAATGACGTCTTGTTTACATTATGTTACCAGATGAGCCGGTGGAATCCGTAGAAATCTGCCGAAAGGTGGACCTACGGTAGCTCCACGACCTGCAAGGTGCAACCCTTCCATCCTCCACGAGCTACTCGATCAGGTCGCACAGAAACAACGAACGAGCCAGACCCCAATTAAGCTGTTTCTTTGTGGCTGGCTATTTGCCGATAACAGATAGATCATGTGACTGCCTAGCAAGCCGCGTCCCGAAATGGTCCCCGTTAGGGGACAACAACGTCGTGTCGCAGTTGGCCGACTGACGAGGCCACCAGCAAGAGTTCCGTCCTAAACGAATTCAGCGTTGCACGCATTGCGGCATCTCATCACTACAGGAGCACCAAATGAGGTGCATAAGAATCCCTTCACTATAGTAGTAGTTAGCAGTAACCAATAGTATGAGAGTTCTTACCAGTTGTTCATTGGAGATTATTTGTTGCACCATCAGCAGAGAGTGAGAAGGATTCTTCCATATCATATCTCCGCTGCAAAGCCAGATCCAGACTTTGAAGGAGCCGCTGATTGGCAATTTCTACTGTTGGCACCATGTATACAGAATCTAGACGACCATCGAATCGATACCCTGTTTCAAATTTGCTCCCCATTTTGGCAGGTATAATCTTTTTGAGCATACTCAAAAACACATTGAACATGACCCCACCATTGTAATGCTTTTGTGTTTGATACTCAAAGGGGTATGCCCATGCTAGCTCGAGCCATACATTCTGAATCATTCGAATGTCCATATGGCGCGTCCAGTCATACCCATCACATTCACAAATCACAATGACTCCTCGTCGTATCAGTTCAAAGTCGGCACTCATGGCGTGACAGAGATAAAAGGCGCCAGCATTGGAAGTGGTGTACATTTCCGTGCGAGTCATTTTCTTTCCGGAAAACTGGGTAATGTCATAGACAAAATTGTAGTTGCCATCGTGAGGGTTGAAAAAGTAGGACAGGAAGAGCCGTGGAAACAGATTGACATATTTGGTCAGTGCCCGTCGACTGTCGCTCAGTGTGTCCAATAGATCATTGTCCTGGCGATATCCCTGAAGTCGAAGAGCACTCTCCACGGCAGATTCAACGTCTGCTTGAAAGTGAATGGCCAAATGAGCACACATGAAATCGGTTATGGGATCAATCTCACTGTGCGCTTGGATAGCTGTCTTGATGTTCAATGCCCATTGATGTTCTTGACTTGTCAGCTTCATCCGGGATGGATCATCCACACGAAATGGTGGAGGCCCTTGTGGGGATGGTTGTTGAGCTTGGATGCCATTGTTGTTGTGGTCATCATCATCATTCCTGCCATTCCCTACTTCTTCTTCGTGACCTTCTACATGTTGTGCTGCTGGACCTTCCATAGCGTTTTGTTCTTCTCCAACGGGGAGGTTGGCATCCATTGTGGGCGAAGATAAGAGTGCGTAGTGGGTAGAGCAGCTGTAGAGTACTAGCTAGTACCACTTCCTTGAGCTTGGTTGATACTGGTACCAGGTACCGACAGCTGAAGTGGAAAGACGAACAGGAATGTTGCAGCTAATGTTGCGGAGCTCTTGTGGAATTTGTGGAAGCGAAGCTCAGGGTGGTTTCGGGTGTGACAAAAGAGCTACATGTACGACACTCTAAGTCTTGTTAGCTGTCTTGTTAGTACTAGTACTGTACGACTCTACAGTACCGGTACCAACCTGGAGTACGGTACAAGCAAGCTTGTCTGGAGGGCTGTGACACGTATAGAACCGGCAATACTACATGTACGTACAGTGTACATGTACTTACCGCAGGTCGCACAGGAACTGTGTTCTCTTCAATGTCACGGTGAACGGGCCGGTGTGGTGGCTACAGTCACCCGAACCCCATCCGTCACACCCACTCGATGATTTCACAGCCCAACTGTTTTTGTTCGTCAGTCTTCGATTTCTTGCCTTGTGTAGCAACTGTACCCTTATCCACGTGATGAAGGAGGATACTAGCTACTAGCTAGTAATATTCACGGCGCGTTGTCTTCTGGATTACCAGTAGGTCTGTTTCTTAATACAGTAAAGGAGGTGGAGAATGGTTCCAGCGATGCATCGATTGCAAAGTACACCGGTAGCTGTAGTCTAAGTTTTTCGTTTCACATTCAAGGCTTTGAACTTTTTGTCTTTCTCAAGGGACGGATTTCTGCCGCTACTGTAGCTAGCTAATAGTACAGCCGTATGGTATGCATGCATGCAGTGCGTGCCATTTACTAAACTCCATACATCCACTACTACAGTACCATCCACTTATAGGGTGGAAGACTGTGTAAGATAAACATGGTGAACCAATCAATCCAACCCAGTAGATAGATTTCTTGATAATCGTAGGTAATCTCCTCTCCTGGTTGAATATCGCGTTTGGCATAGAGTCCATAGGCACCTGGTATATTGCGTGCCTTCCATATGGTATCTGGCAATACCGCTCGAAAGGGCCCACCCATCCAGGACCATGCGGATACCATGTACCGATCCGTGTCCAGTTCGTGCTCAAAATGATGAATGGCATTGGGGTCATCACCGTCATGATTGATATATCCGTGTCCATCCAAATCGAGCATGTACTGAATGCCATTGCCATAAAAATCATTAATGTATCCCCAAAACAGGGCGTCACATTTTTGTTCGTCTGTTAGGGCATTCAAAAACAGTCGTCCCACACATTCATTGGGAAAGACAGCTCGATACCGACTGTCCCAAATTTGGGTTCCCTTGGGAATGACTGCCGTGGCAAAGAGTCCACGTCCTTTGGCCAGCGAGTTTTGAATTTCCAGACTTGCTGTAAAGGGTAGTAGAAACCCCGTAGCATCGGGAGTGTCCCATTCAGGAGCCAAACTGCTGCGACCACTAGAACCAGCAGTAGCTATAGATTGTTGGTATATGGTTCGAAGTTGTATCCATTCTTGTGACGTGAGTGGAGGAGGCAAAACGCGGGCGTGTAAAAAGCTGTGGGAACACCATGGATAGTCAATTTTCTTGGCCGGACAGTGTGGATCTGGATTGTAGAATCCCAAATAGACAACAACTCCATAGAGAAATGCCCCTCCAAAGGGTGCGAGTGTGACTGCTGCCAAGATGAGAAACAGCATCCATCGACTTTTTGCGGGTTGTTTGTCTTTTATTATTATTTGAGAAGATGCTGCATCTGGATGAAGAATCAGTGGCTCTGCTTCGGCTCCATTATTATTGTTTGGACTGTTGTGTTTTCGGTTGGATACGGGACTTTTACTACGACGTTGACGCAATGTACCAGTCCCATGGCTACCAGTACCAGTAGTACCTGTATGAGACAGCATTCTGATGTATTTAACTTTTTGCGTCAAATGACAGCCAAAGTTGTGAGTATTCTTCTGTAGTAGTCTACCGTACGGATCGATGGGTGCAATGCTCCATCAGTCTAGTGGCCGTGGATTGTAGAGGTGGCAGTCAAGTCACGGGTACTACAAGCTCCTGCCTGGACCTTTTTCGCCTTGATGCTGCGATCCTGGCTGGACCGTTCTTTCTTGTTTGGGTGCTGAAGCGGACGATTGTACAAGTCGAGTGACACTGTCACTCACCAAAGACCCTCTGAACTCAAGGTCTGTAAGAAGATACCGTCAGTGTGCCTGGGCAAGCTGCGAAACTTGTGTGAGAAAAGCAAGCACTGGTCGTTCGAATGAGCCCAGGCTCCTTTCCAAGTGAGTCTGCTGGTTGTTTGTGCTGTTACTTGGTAGTGTTGTTGTTGTTGTCTGTTGTCTGATGATGACTTACTTGAGTTCGTGGATTATGACAGAGCTCCATAGCCACCAAAGTGGCTCCACGTGCGATCCTGTAATATTATTGTTCTCCTTCGTCGGTTGAGTTTCGTAATTAGATATTTTCAAGTTAATAATGTCTTCATGATTGTATGATCTATTATGCGTGACACATACAACTCCGTCGCCACAATTTGGTGTTTAATACTCCACTTTTTACAGTAATTGTGTGCTCGGTGAAGGTGGTCAGCAAAAAAGAAGAAAGCCTGACCATGACGGATGACGGTGGAAAAGTCTGAAATTGCCCGAGCATCATTTTTTCGAACCGAAGCGCTGACTAAATGAATAAGAAGCAGCGGTCCTGCCACCGCAGAAGACGAGAAGACCGGTCTTGATGAGAAGAGGCGTGACATTCAAATGATGCCCGACAAGTCTTTGTGTTCTCTTGCATGAATGCAAAATCACAATAGACTAGAGCTAGAGTGTGAGTCGAGTCAAAACACAACGGTCTCCCTCATTTGTTGGTTGTGCTACAGTACCGTACCGTACCACTGCTTTACTATCGTACCAGTAGTGTCCTTCCAAGTCGTCGTCTTCTGTGACACTCACTGAGCCAGCCCACCATGACGACTCCTACTACTGCTACTAGTACTACTGCTACTGCTACTAGTACAAGACCAGACAGCCGCCCCCCTCTGTTTGCTCCATGGAGTCGCGTGACCAACGCTCTTCACCGCGGCATTTCCTGGTGGGTCACCACATGTGCGGTCCATGCAGTCAAGTACCCCAAGACACACATATGTGTCATTACCGTCCTCTCGCTGGTACTGTTGGGGATTGGATTTGGTACGAATTTCCGATTGGTCTTGGATTTGGACGCCATGTTGACACCTCTCGGGTCGCGACCGCAACTGCATGCGGAATGGATTGCCGCTCCGACGGAACCATTTGGCGTCCATCCCGTGCGATTGTTGCAAATTGTACTGCACAATCATGGCGCCAATGTGCTGCTCGACATAAAACAAACGCGACGCGTCTTGCAAACTGTGGATCGCATTCGCACGACACATGGCTATGAGGAGTTGTGTCAACAGGGCATTTACCGCAATTTTGACAATCAAATCACGTGTCGCATTTTCAGTGTCAGTGGATTTTGGAACGATCATTCATTGGACCACTTTGATGACACTGTGTCTACGACGCAAGAACTCCATCAAATCATTAGCGGTCCCACATTTGCCGATGGATCTCCGGTCCTTCACGATTCCATTGTTGGTAATTACCAGCGCAACAACAACAACACGCTCATTACATTTGCCCAATCCTTTTTGGTCCGTCTCGAAATTCCCGATACCGACGACACCAATGCGTTTGAATCCAAACTGCTGGGAGGATTGGACGAGTTGCGTCGAGAATGGATGATGGATGACACTGATCCAGTGCTCACGATGGATTTCATGACGGTCTTTGCGTACCAATTGGAAGCCCTTGTCAACGTCATTGGAGATTTGTATCTCGTGGCATTCTCGGCACTTCTCATGGTCGGATTCACGTGCTTGCTCTTTTACAAACGCAATCCAAGCGAATCGAGAATGCTGTTGGGAGTCGCATCGGTCACTACCATTTGTTGCAGTCTCATGGCGGGAAATGGACTCATGTTTTTGATGGGTGTCCCCTATTCGCTCATTCATCAAATGCTGCCCTTTGTCATTTTCGGAATTGGGTTGGATGATACATTCATCATCACCGGGGCGTACTTTCGAACGGATCCCCAGGCACATGTCCAAGACAGAATCAGAACCACCATGCAAGAAGTGGGATGGAGTATTTCGGTACGTACATCATCAGTACATCATATGTACACCACCAATGAGGTCTGATGGATTGGTTCAATGACTTGCTCACAACTAACGATCCCTGTTTCTTGTTTTCGTTTCGTTTCGTTTCTTTTTGGTATTACACAGGTCACTACCTTGACGACTGTCTTTGCCTTTTCACTGGGATACTTTACCTCCAGTTTTCCAGGAGTGCATTGGCTGTGTCTTTCCGCCATGGCCACCATTTCCATTGATTTTTACTTTCAAATCACATTCTTTGTCGCATTGCTCGTTCTAGATGAACAAAGGGTACAAGCCAAACACAAGGATTGTTGTTTTTGGATTCCACTTGTAGTAGAAGATACTACTCCACAAGAACAACAAGACGATGACATGCTTGTGCTCCACGCCAAGAATATTGTCGATGTGGATGAATTGTTGGAACTAGAAGAAGAGGAGGAGGAGGAGCTTGAAGAAGAAGAAGAAGAGCAAATCAAGAAAGTCTCCACGAAGGATAATGTCACTTCTAGTTCCACTACCGAAAAGACTTTGGCGGCCGACGAAATGGAGCGGAACGATGTCGTACACAAAGGCGAATCGATGGGCCACGAATCTGGTGAAAACAATCACGAGGACAGTCCCGTCGACACGCGTCCTATTCCCGAACGCATCATGAGTCGCTACGCCGATATACTGCTATGTCCCAAAACAAAAGTATTGGTACTCGCCGTATTTGCCACCTTTTTTGCGTATTGCTGTTGGAGTGTCACTTGTCTGACGCAAGAATTTGATGTTGGAGACTACGTACGGGATGACTCGTATCTGAAAAACGTCTTTACCAGCCTCCACGAGTACAGCAGTGTCGTCCGACCCATGGCACTTTACTTTCGTCATGTCGATCAATCATCACCTGCGATGCAACAGCAAATGATCGACTACGTAGAAGCCATGGAGGCACTGCCACAAGTATTGGCATTGGAAGAAGACGACAATAATTTGACATCATCGACATTGGAAGCGGGCTTTACAGGAGGAGTGGACAAGATCCGTCCGTTTTGTTGGGTCCGAGACTTTCAACAACTGGAACAATTGCTGGTGGATCAGCCTCCCATTGTGCTGGCGACGTTTCAAAACATGACCTTTAACGAAAAACTGGACTTTGCACTGTCTGACAAGATTCTTCGAGAAGTGTACGGTCAGGACATCATCCGGGATGACGAGGGCAACATTCTCGCGTCGCGGTGCTTTCTCTTTTTACAAGATTTGGATTTGAAAGATGTCGAAGCACAGATTGATATGTTGTTTGATCAACGGAGTGTGTCGGAAAGTCAACCTGTCAATCAACAAATACACCACCAACACGATTGGGCGTTCTTTGCCCATGATGAATTGTTTGGATATTGGGAAGCGGTAAGGCACAAAATTTGTGTTTTTGTTTTCAATGCTTGCCCGTCTTTTTCCCTCCGTTGCTCACTTGAAGTAATTCTTTGTCCGTTTGCAGTACGCTGTGTCAGTTCAGGAACTCTGGTTTACTATTGTAGCTGGAGTCATTGCTGTCACGTTCATTGCCTTCGTGTTCGTTCCTCATTGGACTGGAGCATTTTTGATCTGTCCGCTGATTGTCATTCTTTACATCAACATGCTGGGATCATTGCAAAACCTTGGACTACACATCAATGGCTTCACATACGTGTGCGTGGTGGTTTCCATTGGACTGCTTGTGGACTTTTTGATTCACGTGCTGCTACGATACTTCGAGTGTCCTCCTGGACTGACTCGCGACGAACGCGTCAAGCAGACGCTGGAGACAATGGGAGCATCCATCTTAATTGGTGGAACTACAACCTTCCTTGCAGTGATTCCTTTGGCGATCAGTTCCCTCAAGATCTTTCAAACTGTCTTCAATGCCTTCTTTGCCATGGTTGCCTTGGGAGTCACGCATGGGTTGATCTTGTTGCCCGTGGTGCTGTCGCTGATTGGGCCGACAACCAATGTCGACCATAATATGAGCACAGGCGGTGGCGACAACGCGGAGGACCCTTCATCCAAGGACGACAAGGATCTGCAAGGTAGTCCCGCGAGTGCTTTGACCTGGGCAACCAGCGCTAGCTTTGTGGATCCCGTCGATGTGGATAATATGAATCTTCACGTGGAGACTTTGAAAGTCATTGCTGAAGCAAGCGAGCACAGCGAGGAAAGTCTAGAAGATATGGGCTCTGAAAGGTCCGCAGAATCTGATATTTTCCCTTCGAGCACAATCAGCGAGGCGAGTGCGTGAGGCTCGCTTCGGGTAAGCAAAAGAGACACAAGTCCCTTCCGGTTGCGTGAAACAACGGCGCCTGGTTCAGATTGGATCGATGCAGACGATACGCCCACTACCTCTGCACCCAGCGGGCGACGATACCAATAGATTGTAAATGAATACTAAATGCATAGAGCTCAGATACGATCGTAGAACAGCTCTTAGGTTATTTCAATAGAATTTCCTTGTACTTCCGCTGTGCTGCATCATTGATCCGTCTTCATGCTGCCATGAGCCGTTGGCTTGTTTACGTCCCTCTACCTCGTCCGCCAGCGCATAGCTCGCCGTTGGTCTATCTACCGGTAGTGCTGTCGCTCTCCGAGACAAAGGTCGCACCATTCAGGGTATCAACGGTAAGATAAAGAAGATTTGTTTCTAATACAGGTTTTTATGTACATGTTCTGTCTGTGCGCCACAAACGAACGATCTGATATGAATTGGACATGGCTTGGTTGTGTGGGCATGGTTGTGTGGGCATGGCTGCAAGCGGTGATTTGCAATGATGTGGGCAATCAATGAGTTAGACTCTAGTGGTGGCTGGCTAATTCCGCTGGTTGCTGACTGCCCAGGAGCTTGCGTCTACGGTGCTTGCTGTTGACAGCATTCATAAAGCCTTCCATGGCCTTGAGGGACTCTGACACGGCTTGGGCATCTTTGTGGACAATTTGCTCCGCAGAATCGCAAGATGCATTGGAGTTGCTTCGTCGATAACCGCGCAGCTGACGACGGATTCCTTGTGATTCAGCATACTTTTGGCGGATGATTTCTGCACGTGTCTTGGCTCCTCCTTTGCTCTTGAGGGAGTGCGAGGATTGACTTGGACGCCGCTGCCTTCTGGTGTTCTTGTCATGAATTGGACTTGCTTGGAGCTCGCTGCTCCAATCAGAGGAACTATCAGACAAAACCAAGGATCGGGGAGAGGACATGATGTTTTTGTTTGTTTGGAAAAGTGAGAATGGCAAGGTGCAAGGTGTACAAACTATAATGGATGGAAATTCAAATTGTGAGAGAAGTTTTGTTTTGTTTTGTTTTGGGCTGGATCTTGCTTTTCGCTGAGCTTCCAACGATTGTCCAAGAGCTTTTCACTTCTAATTACTAAAACTGCTTCCTCTTGAAGCTTGAAGCACCTCCTTTAACTCTCCTTTTGACTTTTGACCATTGACTCTGGGTAACATGTTGCAGCAGCCTCTGTTCTTCCACGAGCAATAACCCTCAGAATCAAAAAGAGATATTGCATAGCTTCCCCAGAAGGTGAATTCACACCGACATTATGTCATTCGGAATGCTAAGGAAATGACTATTAATAATAGGTGTTGAAACATTGAAACATTTATTTGTTTTGTTTGTCAATAGATGACCGATTGTTCGACGAAAGGGATCTTGCGCCTATGTCAATACTCTGAGTCAGCTTCAAGGGGGAGTAGTTGCCGAAAACATTCAGTCGCTTCAAACTCAGGGGGAGCCTGCTGCATTCTTGTCTGGACGGCTCCTCCACCAGTTCCGGCTCTGGCATCACATAGATGATATATAGGATGATAGCTTGGATGATAGAGCTGATGATGGTCTTCTTCTTGTTCTTCGACGTGGAAGGAGGCACGCGGAAGCAGGCAATTGCTGCTCAGTTCCTGCGTTGGTGCCATGGAGGGAATGACTGCTTACCAACCCGAAGCAAAATTTACATAGCAATTTAGATAGACTCTGCCTTGCTTGGCTGCCTTGTTGCTTCTCCGTGTTCGATTGATGTAGACTGCAGAATGCTAAAGGCAATGCCAGCAAGGCTTTTACACTCCACAAGCGGCTTAAATTTTATGTTGACGGATTGTTTCAGGAAAGGGCTATTGCAGTATGTCAAGCTCAGTCGCTTCAAACTCAGGGGCCTTGCTTCTTTCTTGTCTGGAGGAGCACAAGGAAGTGAAGATTCAAGATTCATTATTTATTTATTTTGTGTCTTTACGAGCTCTTTACGTCTTTACAGTGTCTTTACGTTGTCTCTCAACATCATAGAGCTACCGCATACCTGGTACCGGTGGCTCTTGTGCTCTTCTGCTCTCCAGCTTAAGTAGTCCTAGCTAGCTACTAGCACTGGTACTGCACCGCTCCTGGCCAAAACAGCTCCAAAAGCTACAACAATGTCATGATGTATGACGACGTCAATACTCAAAACAATTCGACCAGATCTTCTTCTTGTTCTTCTTGTTCTTCAGCTCATCCACGTGGACGGAAGCATTGGCGGTACCGGTACAGGTACGGTACAGGTGGCATGCAATAATTGCCGCTCAGTTGGTGCGTCCCACGGAGGGGAATTGGCCGCATACTAACCAGAAATTACATGTAGTCTACCTTGCTTATGCATAGTTGCAATGTAGTGCACGGAAATGGCAATGCCCAACGCCCAACAGCTTGCCCAACCCTTCTGGGCTACAAGCACACAAGCACTGTAGTCTACATGTTGTAGACTAGTGATCAGGCTGGATGGCAAAAGTTGGGGCTGCACCAAAGCAATAAACAACTGAATCGCTCTTCAATCTTGTCTGGGTCGGATGCAACAGTAAGGATTCAAGGCTTCTTCGGTCGCTCTTCTCATTCCGAATGGACTTGAGAACGGCTGTTGCGAAGAGTGCCACCACCATAAACCATTTCTTGGTGAAACGTAGGCAATACCGTACCGCTGAAGCTGCCAAATGACTTCCCCTTCATCGTCGAACAAGGAAGGGACAAGTCCGCCTAAACGCCAAAAATGCTAAGAGCGGGCTTCGTCCATCCATACTAGTACTAGCTAGAGGGTGTCATGGCAGTCGATTCAAGGGTCACTATTGGTCAGGTCGGGCTCATACCGCATGGAATGGAAAGGAATTGAATTGAATTGAATTGGAGACCGAGAGCGAAGCAGAGCCATCAAACAAGACCGCTGATGAGAGTGACAGTCATTCTCGCTTCGTCTCGTGCTTTGCTTGATGAGGATCCGTGCGTAAAGCCGCCTCGAATACATGCGCATTTACTGCTTTGGAAGTTCCTTGTGCAATGGGTGCAGCGCTGGATCATCGCCGCGTTTACGACAATGTGTAGACGCTGAAGATCGTGGAGCCTTTTCCACGCTGTGCGAAACACCACAGACGGATACACATCCACTTCCATGCGTCACCTCTCTCTGCCACGTTCAATTCACCACCAACGAATGATGAATCGAATCCACCCGTTCGGCATTGCCAGCCGTATTTTCTGAGTAGTGGGACCCCCAACTAGCCCCCTGGTATCGGACGGAACGTTGCGGGGATGAACGAGGGTGGGTCCAATACGGCAGGTTTCTTTCCCGATGCTGAAATATCACAGACTGGTAAGAAAGCTTCCCAGTATTGAGACTTCAAAGCGTAAGAAATACACTACTACTCTACAAAAACAAGATGCCTCCGGTGGCGCCAACCATGGAAACAGAAATAGCAAAAAGGACTGACAGTCCGTTGGCAAATAGCTAATACTGGTACCAGATACCAACTGCCATGGGCTCCAAAGGGTCCGAAATCGCCATTTACAAGTAATTCTGCTTCATACTTGGGTTTCGATTTTATATTTGGGTTTTGATTTTATATTTAGGTTTCGATTTTATATTTGGGTTTCGGCTTGATTTTACTAGTTATATACCATAGTAATTTGGTTTCGGTTTTATATACCCTCATAGGTCAAAGTTGACTCGTGCCAAATTTGACTCAGAGTCAAACTGACGCTCCTTGACTGGGTCATAAAGATTTTCGCGCGGGGGTGCGAACCCTCCTTGTTATTTGAATAACGACCCCAAGTCAAAAAATCGTGGACTTAGAAGATAGATTAAGAGACATAGAGAACGGTACTGCATTAACTCTAGCTAGCTTCCTTCAGTTGGCGCCCTCTTAAGGCCTAACTCGAACTCTAGTGGTTCCGTACCTTGAAATCGTGGAGAGTCGAGGTGTACCAATGCCAACGAAACACAACCAGAGGCAGGAGAGTTAACAGCAGTAGACAACAACAATCAACATCAAGATGACCTCTACTACCAGTGCTATTGCGAATGGTTTACCCTCTCCAGTGAGGCCAGCACAAGTCCGTGTGGTGGAGCATAGGATTGGTGAAGATGGGATGAGAGAGGCTGTTGTGACAGTGAGGGATGATGGCCAACTCAACAGCAATTTGCAACATGTCTTGTTGGAGATGGCAGAGGGTGACAAGCCAACCTCTACAGGAAAGGCGCTGGATCCCAAAGTCTTTGAATACTACCAGTACTGCGACCACTGTTATCCCAATGATCCAATGAGGAGAGTTGTGGACTTTGAGAAGGTTTACAGATTTATGTTCTACACTGCTTTCAGAGAGCCAAAGAAACATCCAACCAAGGCTGAACTTGCCAAGTCTGTGGAAAAGAGGAATCACTTCAACAAGAAGGAGTTTGACACCCTAATGGTGGACTACAAGGACTCTGCCAAGGCTAGACTCAACCGGCCCAATCCCAAGAATCCAATGAGTCCCCCCTCCTTTGAACAGTACAAGCAAATCATCCGCAAGATCTGGAAGGTACAACTCGCCAAGGGATTGACCAAAGACAGCTTTGATGCTATCTGGAGGCTCCCATTGGATGATCTATTGAAGTTTGTGAAGCACAGGAAGCCCATCCAAGACAAGAAAAACTACAAAGAGAAGATTAATGGAGAGTTTTCTCCCTACATGATTGTGGAGCACTATACCAGCATTGAAGCTATTCTGTGGAAACACAGCCATGATGCTGTTGGCTACAGATCTGTGGCCTGTCAGCTGCGCCACAGGTACTGTTTTCTACATTTGACTTGTGGCATTCTCAGGTGTGAGAGTCTCCACCGTGCTGAGTTCAGCGACTTCCTTGGATTGACTGTCCCCAAGGACGAAGACAGAGATGTACACGACACCTACATTATGGTTAACCAGATTGCATTGGGCAAGACAGCCACCTATGGCAGGAAACAGTATGGCAGAGCCACCCGCCACAAGGATGTCAATGTGTGCTGCATCGCTGCCTTTGCCTTCATGGTGGAATACCGTCTCCATTGCACTGAAGAGTTTGCCAGCTTCACTGTGGATGACTGGGTGAACAACACGAAGTGGTTTGACATCAAGGTCCTTGCTGATGTTACAGTGAGCGCTGACAGGTCCAAGGAGATGGAGAAGGATACTTATGGAAACCACATCCGTGGGATCCTCAAGGAACTCGAGCTGGACTGCTCAAAGGTACTCCATCTTGGCAGAAAACTTGGTGCATTAACTCTTGAGCTGCTGATGGAAGAGCGCTCTGAGATCCAGCAATTAGGAGGCTGGTCAGAGGGCTGTTTTGACAAGCATTACAGTGGCAAGATGCCTCTATCTCCTGTGAGGAGAATGGCCGGTTATGGCGGGAAGAACGGCTGTCTCTTCTGCCCCAGATCTGTTGTCTTTCCACCCAAGGAGTTGTTGCTCCTTACACCAATCGGAAAGTGGGTGTACACCGCCTTTGACGACGTTACATCTCACCCCGGAAACAATCCAACAGCCATTGCCTTCCTCAAGTTCTTTATTGACCTCAACACACTCTTTTTACAAGACGCAGCAGCAATGATGGTTCTTCATCCAGAGCGAGAGGAGCATCCTTTATTCACTGACCTGAACTATGTATTCAAGACCGATCTCTTTGCTGTAAGTGTCACCGTTCGCACTTGTTCATTAGCTCTTGTGCCACACGCCTCTCACTACTGCTTCTTCTACTGTCCGTGCTGTTACTAGATATTCAAGGAGAAGATGAAATTGGCACTCGAGTCTGCAAAGAATCCAAAAGAAACCACTATAGAGAAAGTTGTCCCAACGCTGACTGCCTGGCAGACAGCAAACAACCAAGCGTTATGTCTTTTAGATTCAAAGGTTGACAGTGTGTCCACTATTGTGTCCAATGGGATCGCGCAGCTTGTTGAGTTCACTCAGAGAACTGAACAGCGACAGTTGCAGAGAGAAAGGCAACTAGGGGCTTTACTAGTGAAGATGGGCAATTCTCTCAATGTCCCGCTAGAGAACAACGAAGAAGAAGGCGAACTGCTTACACCAGACACACCAGAAGAGCTGGACTATATGAATGACAGTGGCGAGTGGGAGCCTATGCAGGATCCGGCTGGTGCAACTTTGGAAACGGGTGACATGCATCTTCAAGTTGGTGCTATGGACACCACGGAAACCGTGACACGACGTACGATATCGCCAACAGCAACAGTGGTAGCCCAGCCCAATGCTGAATTCAGGCTCTCTGTGTGCATCAAGAACTTGAGCGAGCTGATGGACGAGTGGACTGGTCGAATGGATGGATCCTATCCAGATCCTCTTGGAGGCGTGGAAGGCAGAAACAACAAGTATGGTGCCAAATGGAGGGCGCACATCCCTGCCAAGCAACATTCCAGAAGAAAGCAAGCCACTGAAGGTATCCGTGCTTATGCAGAGAGGCACAATGTGGATGAGTTGGATGCATGCACAATGCTTGACTACAACTACAAAGAAGACTGCAAGTGCTCTATTGCAAAGTTTGTGGACTACTTGAAAGGCGAGGGGCTGCTGCAAAAAATGGCGTCTCGTGGTCGTACCAAGAAATGACTACTTTACATTCTATTTGGTGGGCTTCCAAGCTCCTTGGTCTTTGACCTGTTGGGCTGTCATGGGCTGTGGCACAGAGATGCGAGCAGCCATCATTCTACATTCATTTAAACTAGCACTACATTCATTTAAACTAGTAGTAGGAGCTTTCAATTGCTCTTGTAGCCGTTGCTTCTCCATCGTGCTGTTGTGTTGTTCGATCGTTGTTGCCGACTGCGATTGTTCTTGTTGCCTGTTGCTGTTACTGTTGCCGTAAGATAGGTGCGCGCCATTGAAGTTCGAAAAGTGAGAAGTTGTCACTGACGTCAGTTGTAATCCAGTACCGGTTCTCATTTGAGTACCGGTTTCGAGTCAGTCGCCAAAAGAGGTGCGAAGTTCCAAAAGATACGCGGAAGATCGGTGAGGTGACTCCAGTTTGATTTCTGCTCAGCAGTTTCTCGTTTGGCCTCTCCAGAGTCAGGGGGTACTGTTTTCGGCACAGTAAGAACAGAATCTGGCCAGGTCAAACGAGATACTCTGAGTCAAAATCCAATTTTGACTCACTCGATGGCACTACGTGCTTTTGCCTTGACTGAACGATCCTACGAAGGACAGACTACTATTTTACCAACTAAATATTTAGGTTTTCGGTTTTATATTTAGGTTTCGGTTTTATATTTAGGTTTGGAATTGATCAATTTAATTGGATTCTTAAAATCCTGATTTCGGGCCCTTTCCTCCCAGAATCTTGCTTTACAAGAATTTCTTAACAATTTCTAAAAGCTCAGGGCTCGCTTTCTAACTACTCGTAATGGTGGAGTTGCTCAAAATTCGAGTTTGGAGTACGGTACCACTACTAGTAGTACCAGTACCACCAAGAGCGCGCAAGTGCATGACTGGTTGAAAAATTAAATAATGACTTTCAGAAGCACGCCTACACATTTGATCTCTTGTGTTCTTACCGGTACCGGTATTAAATTTGTACAGTAGCCAGTGGAATGGGACTTAGAGGATCCCAACCGAGCTTTGCAGATTAGCTGGAGATTCCAGTAAGCTACTCCCGTCAGAAGGTTCCAACAGTGCTCCCATCTTCGGGTGCTAAGGTGGCCAGCCAAAACCGCGAAACCCGGCTCAATGGTCAGCCATGATCTGCTGTGGGAACATGGCACTGAGATGATCCTCAGAATTATTCTGACAAGCCCAACACTTGCCTTGTCTTAGCCCAAACAAAAGTAAACAAATAATAGATCTAGTAAACACAATGAAGTCTCTCTTGAAGTTCATTACCGGTGCGTCCAAAAAGGAGGACAATGGCAGCCGAAAGAAGAAGGACGCATTGGATAGTGAAGCTAAAAGCAAGAGTAAGGGTACAAGCAAGAGTAACAAGGATAGAAAAAGCAGGAAGGAGGCAAAGATCAAGAGGTCAGCTAAAGGCTCTGTCGTCAGCGAACAAACCGAAGCTACTACTCTCAGTGATGCTGCTGTGAACGAACACTTGATCCAGGATTACATTTCCAAGGTAAATGAACACGCATCAGTAGAAGAGCTGCTCCAATTCTACGCCCGTGAGGACGCGCCCATCAAGTTTGACGACATGGCCCCCATGCCTGCCGTGGCAGTGCAGACAGAGATTGTGAACCTCACCAAGAGCTTTAAGGATTTCAAGTTCAGCTATGACTCTGTCAAGGAAATCAAACCAGGCGTGGTGCAGGTAGACGAGTTGGTGGTGTCAGGAACTCACAATGGGGAACCTTATAAATTTGCAGTATTCCCTCCTGTCCCAGCCACTGGCAAGCATGTTGTGTTAGACCCAGAGAGGTCGTGGTTTTACATGAATGATGGGAAGATTGTCAAGGAGGTCATCACGGCACTCGGCAACCTCACAGGGCCTCCTGGCATGTACATTTCTATTGGAGGAAACATGGACATGGCACCCCCACCACCTCAAGAGGAGGAATCGCCTTAGGAGCATGCGTCTCCTTGTAACTACTGCCTGACTGAGGTTTGCTTTGGGATACTTGCAATAATGAACACACATGTATTTGATATGAGGTTGCCCATCGTCCAGCCATGTGCGATTTCATTGCATTGTTATTCGATCGAAGGCTGTAGTCATCTTCCGGGTATGAATGACACTACAACTGCATACTTGAGGCTTTGTATTCTGCCATATATCGCATTGCCAACCTTGTTGGTCCACTGAACGTTATCGAGACTGTGTCAAATCATCTAGGACTTTGAACCAAGAAACCAGAATAGCTCACTGAGACTGAAGTTGGTTTGGCAGCATGACGGTCTCATTTTGGATCTTGTTGCTTTCTTAAAATAATAGCCATACGCTTGTAGCTACTAGTATCTGGGTGGGATTGGCAGTGTGCAAGGAGGAGCACCTACAGGGTCAGTGCGTCAGAACGCGGAAACTGAGAGTGTATGAACCAATAGAGTTGCCTTCCGACATGGACGCACGCTATCTACATATCATAATGCTATCATACCAATGCTACCAAGGGGGGGTTTAGGGTAGGGAAATTATCTACGGAAGCCAGCCGGGGTCAGGCTTTTAAAAGCAAAGAACAGTCGAAATTCAGGACTAGGTTCTGTGGGATCAGGGGCAAGAAATTGAGGACCATTAAGGGGGGCAAAGGGCTTTGCGGGATCCACGGAGACATAAATGGCCAATGTTACATTGCAGATTTGAGCCTCTGGCTAGTAGCTAGTAGAGAAGATGAGCTAAAGTATATTGACAGCCTTTCCGGTCTTGCTACCGGACGGTACCGAGGCTCATGGGCAAATCGTTGCATCGGCCGTGATCCATTCAATGACGTCATTGGCGCCCAAAAGTTTCTTGATCTCTCTAGCTAGGCTGCGCCAAAAGCCCACCAGCAGAGCACATCAAAGTCAAATTTCACAAGAAGCCAGACAAAGAAGCAATGAGGTCCTCTTATTCTGTGTTATTGTTGCTGCTGCCGCTATCGCTATCAGCTCTGACAGTGTCGGCATTTCAACCATCCAAGTTCCCTCTGAGCCTGAATCGAGCACTTGAGCCACTGCCACCATTAGCTTCAGCTTCAGCCTCAGCCTCAGCCACGCCAACAACACGATGGACCGCAGCGACAACGACTGATACTCGATCACGGGGTAACCACGGGGTGCTCTATGCCGGACGATCACCCAAAAACGCTCCCGTAGAGAAAAGTGGAGCAGCACCAAGCACAGATGCTTCCAATGCTACCGGTAATACCAAGGTGATTTACAAGGATGACTGCTTTGGCCTCATGTCCTTCTTGGCGGGCATTGGCACCCGCGATCCCGTCTTTACGGGAATCTTTTGCTTGCTGTCCTTGTTGGCAGATGTGGGAACTCGACAGCGATGGCTTCCTGCCGACTACAAGAATCCCGAAATCGTTTCCCGTAAAGTTCCTGCTGTCATTGCCATTCTCACGTTGGTCTTGACCCCTGTCCTTGTGGAACCATTGACCTCTGTGGACGCGTCTTTGTTTGGAGCCGAGCCGGATCCGATTGCGAGACCTGTGCAGCTCGTCATTGGTGGATTCTCCATCGTCACGGGGCTTTTGGATATCCGCTGGAGAGATCGATTTAATGCCTAGATAGCTAGTAGCATAGCCTTATCGTACATGTACATGTAGCATCCAATGTTATAATTAACTACTAAGGCTGTATTGATTCTCCAGTGCTCGTCATCGCACGCTGCCAATCGTAGCTCGCTGCGTGCATACGACGGCGTAAAAAGCTACGAGATCCAAAGTTTACCCCCCGACCCCGGGGAACCATGTCCTGAATTCCGCCTCTTCTTTGCCGAAGAGGTAACTTCCCAAATATGACCGTCATGCCCAATCCTACGTTTGTCTCAGTGAATATTCTGGTGGATCATCATCAGGTCGGCATGGCGATGCGTCGGAAAAAATCCTAACTTGAAAGCAGTTGTAGCAGACCTTCATACCCGAGGATTCGAATGCGTGATTCAATGAAATCAGATGAACGACCGGCTTCCGGTAACATACAGTACAAACATATACAACCGTGTTCATTATCATAACAATTATCCCTAAGCTAACACCATGCAGCACGCAGCCTAGGGCGCTTCCTCTTCAGCTGGTGGGGGTGGCATGTCCATGTTTCCTCCAATAGAAATGTACATGCCAGGAGGCCCCGTAAGATTGCCCAGTGCCATGATGACCTCCTTGACAATCTTCCCATCCTTATTCATGGTGAACCACATCCTCTCTGGGTCCAACACAGCATGCTTGCCAGATGCTGGGACGGGCGGGAATACGGCAAACCTATAAGGTTCCCCATTGTGCGTTCCCGACACAACCAACTCTTCTACCAGCACCACACCTGGTTTGATTTCCTTGACAGAATCATAGCTGAACTTGAAATCCTTAAAGCTCTTGGTTAACTTCACAATCTCCGTCTGCACGGCCACAGCAGGCATGGGAGCCATGTCATCAAACTTGATGGGTACTTCCTCACTGGCGTAGAATTGGAGAAGCTCTTCTACCGATGCGTGTTCATTTACCTTGGAAATGTAATCCTGGATCAAGTGTTCGTTCACAGCAGCATCACTGAGAGTAGTAGCTTCGGTTTGTTCACTGACGACAGAGCCTGGGGAAGACCTCTTGCTCCTTCTCTCTTTCTTGCTCTTTCTCTCCTTGCCACTCTTACTCTTACCCTTAATCTTGCTTTTAGTAATCTCACCTTCCAACATGTCCTTCTTCTTTAGGCTGCCATGGTCCTTCTTCTTGGACGCACCGGTAATGAACTTCAAGAGAGACTTCATTGTTTCTATCTGTTCTTCTTTTTGTTTCTATGGCAAGTGGAGCGTTTGTGAGTTTGTGAGTTTGTGAAAAATAACTATGAAAAAGATTTCTCGGTCTGGCCAAAAAGGAAGGTTTGAGGAATGGCATGCAAGCTGAACTGGGTCTTGGATCGAAGTGAATACCGGTACTAGCAATGACAGTCGCTTGTCTTGGATTCTCTATAACTAATTCCCTACAATACACTACTAGCTAGCTAGGTTTCTTGAGAAGAGGTTGAACCATCTCTTGCGTCTTGCTTGTGCTTGGTGCTTGGCTTCTCTTTTTTCACGTTCCCAAATAAATAAATGAGTCGAGTGGCATGAAGCAAATTAGTTATACTGAGTAGTGTCGTGTTTTCTTTAACTCGTTTTCAAAAGCATTCGTGTGAGCCATTCTGTCAGACACGGATTTTTAAAGAATAGTAACAATGTTCAACGAGCATTAATAATCATAGTCATTAATTTTACAAATTCACCAGACATTGAGAAGGCAATCAGTGAGTAAACGATAATAATAATTAAAGACTTATCTCAATATCAATAAAGGCTTTATTGATACAGTCGTATTGATTACTAGGAGTACTGAGTATTATAAAGCTGCTCTCTTCAAAGCACTCTATGTCACTGAGTACAATGTCATGTACAATGTCTCTTATGTACACTTACAAGCTGTGCCCACCAGCTGCCCACAAAGCGTTCTTGCGTTCTTGAGTTCTTGAGTCTTTATGATCAGATAGATTCTCTCTTTCTGAAAAGCTTCGGCCACGTTGTCCGTTACAGGTCTTTCTTTTATGTCCTATCTTTCCTTTCGTATTCCTTGGAGCGACAGTGCGACAAAAGCCTCACGAACTCACAGGTGGCCAAGCTGAATGTATGTAATCAGCTGTAATCAGATCCCAAAATCTGAACTCTGAAATCAATATAATATGGTGGCCATCTGCTGTTGAGCTCGTGGCTATGGTTGACAGTTTTGTTGACGTAGCTGTTGACGACCAGATCCTGTTGACGAAAAGGAACAACAAATAAATCTATGCTATTGCTGAGCTGGCAATGTGGGGCTGTGCTTTTAAAAATATTGTACATGTACATGTAGTTACTCGCTCGAGTAGAAAACGGTGTTTTCACTGCGGTACTGGGCATCCTGAATTCCTTTTTTTGAGCGCTTCCCAACAATAAAATATTGAAGGAAAGGAAGCAAGAAGCAAGGGCAGGCCAAAATGCCTTGACAACAATGTCATTGCGGTCATTGGTCTTCTCTGCAGCTGGTCAATTTTTTTTTTGCTTGGAGTGGCAGGTACATTTTCGCTTGTCCTCAGTCCAAATGGGGCTCCATCACCCCCATCCCCTAGAACAGGTCCAATCGTCCAATCGTATTCTGGATCAAGGGGCGAAGCTAGTCTAGGGACGACTGTGTGGCGGTGTGGTGGGACGATTAGCTGACGATTCCAAGTTCCAAGCGACGTCTTTATGACCTCCCCCTGCTAGAGGGCTTCAATTACGGCCTTCGAAAAGGCCTTACTTGAATGAACGTCTCCTTTTTCTATATCCTCTCTTTCCTCTGGTCCCATTCTTTGGGTGCTGTTCTCGAGATCTATTGGATCAAGGGAGCTATCATAGACTTCAAGGACGATTTTGGTCTGCTACGTGTAGTACGTTTATGTCTCCATTGAGCATTGGATTGCATTCAGAAAGAAGTAGTCATTGGCAATGGGAGTGTTGGGGTGACTGAGTCGGAACCTCACGAACGACGGTGGCTAGTACATGTATAATGATCTGTTGTTGCTGCGGTTCATGTCCTTCTGGCTAAAAGTAACTTTAATTTATGCTGACTAGCTTGTAGTGCAGGCTCTGTGGGGCTTAGAATACGGTTTCTCACTGCAGTAGCACTGACAATTTGGCATTTGGAAACTATGAGAAGCTGACACATATGGGGCCGGAAGAGGCATCGGAATCAATTGTGTAGTCTGTGTCACTACCATCAACAAACCTGGCAGTGCTCACTCCCGAGAGAGATGAGTGTGCAAAGCACACTTGTTGGCCCGACGCAAATGGCCCGACCACAAATCCATCTTCACAACAGGGTACCCAAGAAAGAGTAACCGGAGAGCCACTGGACACATCACCAGTATCAACAGCAGTTGGAAACTGACCAGCACTGCAAGCACTTCCATTGCAGTCAACTGATACAGTAGCACCACCAAAGGAGCCACCCGCGCTGGCTGCTGCATCATATATGACAGCCACAAAGATTCCAATGTCATTTTGAATGGCAGCAAAGGAGATGATTCCAGCATTATCAGATTCAATGGTTGGAGGGGTTGCGACACCACTCCCACTGGTGTCAAACCAAGAAGTGATGGCTGTGGATCCAATCTGGAAAAGACCCTTATTGCTCTGAATAGTGGCAGCGTTGAATGTAACTGTAGCTGTAACAACCGGGGTTGAGGTTGGAGAAATGGTAGGTGCTTTGGTTGGGGCTTTAGTGGGAGTTTTGGTAGGAGCCTTTGTTGGGGCTGTTGTAGGTACCTTGGTGGGGGCTTTGGTTGGGGCCTTTGTTGGTGCTTTAGTGGGTGCCTTGGTAGGGGTTTGAGTGGGTGCCTTTGGGGCTAAAGTTGGTGCCAATGTTGGGGCTTTAGTGGGAGCTTGGTAGGAGCCTTGGATGGGGCCTTTGTAGGTGCCATGGTGGGGGCTTTGGTGGGGGCTTTGGTTGGTGCCTTGGTTGGTGCTTTAGTGGGAGTCTTGGTAGGGGGTTGAGTTGGTGCCTTGGTAGGGGCTGAAGTCGGTGCCGATGTTGGGGCTTTAGTGGGAGCTTTGGTAGGAGCCTTGGTTGGGGCTTTTGTAGGTGCTTGGTGGGGGCTTTAGTGGGAGTCTTGGTAGGGATTTGAGTGGGTGCCTCGGTTGGGGCTAAAGTTGGTGCCAATGTTGGGGCTTTAGTGGGAGCTTGGTAGGAGCCTTGGTTGGGGCTGTTGTAGGTGCCTTGGTGGGGGCTTTGTTGGTGCTTTGGTTGGTGCTTTAGTGGGAGCTTGGTAGGGGCCTTGGATGGGGCTTTGTAGGTGCCATGGGGGGCTTTGGTGGGGCTTTGGTTGGTGCCTTGGTTGGTGCTTTAGTGGGAGTCTTGGTAGGGGGTTGAGTGGGTGCCTTGGTAGGGGCTGAAGTCGGTGCCGATGTTGGGGCTTTAGTGGGAGCTTTGGTAGGAGCCTTGGTTGGGGCTTTTGTAGGTGCATTGGTGGGGGCTGAAGTTGGGGTTATGCTAGGTACTTTGCTTATGCTAGGACTTCCCGATGGCATCATTGATGGGCTATTGGATGTTGTTGGACTTGTAGTGGGATTCCCTGGGGTGACAGTGGGGTTTGATGAAGGGGAAGTTGTTGGTGTTCTCGAGGGGTAAGAAGAAGGAGTTGATGAAGGGATGGTTGAAGATGGTGAAGATGGGCTATCACTTGGTGCAGCGCTTACACTTGGGCTTTCAGATGGGATTACTGAAGGTAAGTTGGATGTTTTTGGACTGGTACTGGGGGCTTGCGATGGGGCCTTCGAAGGCAGCATGCTTGGAGTACCAGATGTGGCCATGGATGGCACTGTGCTTGGCGTGCCATTTGCTGTTGTTGGAGCAGAACTAGGACTCCCAGTTGTCACTGTTGGAGCTTCTGTAGTAGGTAGTTCAGTTGGGGCCCCTGTGAGTACTTCTGTAGGAGTTCTAGAGGGACGAAAACTGGGTAGTTCTGATAAAATGCCGGTGGTTGGAATTGTTGTACCCTGTGACACAGAAGGGCTGCCCAGGTATACGGTTGGAGCATTAGTTTGTTGTATACTCGGTAGTGTAGTCACAGATGTGGTAGGAGCGAGTGTTGCTGGTGCTGAAGCTGGAATGCTTGACAAAGAAGTTGGCGCAACAACAGTGGGTGGGAAAGATGGAAGCTCTGTTGGAGATTCATTGGGAAGAATAGGTTGCTCTGTTGGAAGCTCAGTGGAAGTTCCTGTTGGTGGGAGAGATAATGACTCTGTTGGAGAGCTGGTAGCAGTCCCTGGCATACTTGGACCAACAGTAGGACTTTCTGCAGTCACGGGAGGGCTTGTTATTGTCGGTGCAAGTGTGAATGGTTCAGTGGGAGTATGCATGGGTGAAGTTCCTGTGGTTGGGAGAGTTGATGGCTCCACTGAACCAATTGCAGTGGCATTCGACGTTTGATACATTGTGGAAAATTGGCTTGGTTGGCTTGAGATGACAGAGGTTGGATGATTGGTGAAGTAATGTGAAGGATCTCTTGTTGGGCTTCTTGTTGTTGGTGTGATACTGGGCATACCAGTTGTCAGAGTGGGGCTGATGGTGGTTGGACGACTAGTGGTAGGGGGACTATTGCTGGGGCTGATTGCAGGTGGCTCAGTGGGCACTTCAGTTGTAGGTTCTGTAGGTGATAATGTTGGCTGTTCAGTTGGCCTTGTTTCCCTGATATACACAGGTGAAGTATCAGTCAGTCCTGAAAAGGCTGTCAGAAAGTCTCTTTTATCCAAGGCATTCCCCAAAAAGGGATTGGTGCTGGTCTGATCAGTTGTCACAGAAACTTGAAGAATTTGATGATTCCCCATCGCAAACCTCTCTTGGATTGTAACATTGGTAACAACAGCCGAGCAAGTAGCATCTGCTACAAAGTCATAAGCCCTGGCAAAGTTAGAACTCAGAAAATCCTCTCCCAATTCTGATATGTCACTGGTGAATCCCATGTAGTAAGTGGCAGTCACTGCAGTGAATCCACAGGTGGGTGCTACTGTTGGTGAACCTGTGTTTGGAATCGGTGTGGGACTAGCTGATGGTACAACGGATGTAGACAACGATGGCTGGTTTGTAGGTTGACCAGTAGGTGCAGGTGTAGGTTGGTTTGTTGGTCTGGCAGTGGGCTGGCTGGTGGGTATAGGAGTTGGTGGCAACGTTGGAGAACTAGTTGTGGGGCTAGCTGTGGTTGGAGCAGCACTCGGATTCCCTGTTGTCACGGTTGGACTATTGGTTGTGGGTGGAGTCGTTGGGGGGGTTGTTGGAGTTTTTGTGGGCTCTTGGGTTGGTGGCTGTGTGGGAGCATTTGTTGGTGGCTGGGTTGGCGGGTTGGTTGGAGAAATGGTAGGACTTACAGTTGGTGGGGTAGTGGGGGCATTGGTTGGCAGTTCTGTTGGTGATAAGGTGGGGCTGCTTGTAGGAGATGTAGTGGGGCTTCCTGTTGTAGGAGAAGCACTAGGACTGTGTGTTGGTGTTGTGGGGTTCAAGGTTGTGGGAGTTTGAGTGGTGGGAGGATCAGTTGGTCTTCTAGTTGGAGATTTGCTTTGCAGAAGAATGGGTTGCTCTGTTTTAGTTGCTGTTACTGGGCTTCCTTCGTTTGTTGTGCCAGCTGCTGTGCTATCTGCAGAGGTGCCGCCAGAGGTTGGTTCAGTTCTATCCGTTGGTACCTGCGGGCTGACAGTTGGCATTCTTTCTGTTATTGGGACACCTGTTGTTGTTGAGTCTTTAGGGAGAAACACAGTGGGCCTTTCTGCATCAGGATTGACATCCCATTTTGGCGCAGCAGGATTGGTTGTTACTGGTCTCTTGGTTGCAGAAATTTGGATCAGTGGAGTAGAAGATGGGCTGAAGCTATTCTTGGGTCTAGGAAATGTTGGTGTGCCTGTCACTGACGGTGACTGAAAGGGATTTTGTATTGTAGAACTGGAAACTATGCTTGGACTTGAACTTGGCAGAACAGTTGTGGGCCAAACTGTTGTTGGGTCATCTGTTTCATGAGTATCGTGAACAGAATAAGGTGACAGCGTTGGTTTGGGAGAATAAAATGACGGGGTTGAAATTGGCTCTCCTGTGGTCTGAATGATGCCAGGCCTCATTGACATTGGTGCATTTGTCGACGAATCTGATGGCTTTGTGGTCACGGGTGAACCTCTGCCGGTGTACTCCACCATGATTTCTTGTGGCCTGATTGGATTCAGGACAGCACCTGAAAACAACCTAACTTCATTTTGTTCAACTTGCAATGCAAGGATATACCCTATTTCAAACATGAAATCTTCCACAAAATCAGTGAAGAATGAGAAAGGGTCTGATAGCCTTGGGATCCCACTGCCTTCTGTGGGGAAAGTATTCAGAGCCCTGTCAACCTGTTCTGGCACTCCAAAAATGGGGTTATCATCGGAGCAGCCCAGACATGTGACTTGCACGACCCACTGAGTGTAGGTAAACAGAAGATTCTCACCAGCAGATACATAGTTCACTTCTTGAAGTCTCACATTCTGCAAGACACGCTGGTAATATCCAGAGCACATTCCTGACAAGTCATTGTACACCAGCTTGAATATTTCCTCCAGCTCTCCTTGCCTTTGGGTAGTAAAATTGAAGGGCAATCCCTCAATGACAAGGTCCACCAGCCCTTCTTTCCACTCCACAAGATCAGCTGTTGCTTGGCAGTAGATCCCATCCTGTTCTGTCTCGGTGTTGCTAGTCATCCAAGTTCCATTGTACTCAGTGGGAACCTCAGTCCTGTTTTTTCCTGTGCTTAAACTGGAAGCGTTGGAGTCTCCTAGAAGCTCCTTGAGAGCAGCAGCAAGGGCAGCTGGACCAAACACATTGCCTGGTAGGCCGGTGCCTGGCAATGTTCCACTGTCTAGGGGTGGAAATGGCTCTGATGGAACTCTGGGAGCAGCCGTAGCATTACTGGTTTTGAAGCCAAAAGTGCTGCTGCTTCTGGCTGCTGCTTGGTTGAAGGCACTGGCAGAAATGGCTCCAGTGGCAATAACGGCAGCAATGCCCAAGGAGGCGGCAACTTGGGTTGTCATGGATGCTCCTGCCACGGCAGCGGTAGCCTGGGCCATGACTCCAGTAGACACGGCCATTGTTGCGCCTACAGAAGCCTTAGTCGACAACCCTGCAGCTGTAGAACTTGTGGCAGCTTGGGCGGCAGCTGTGGCCATCTGTTGACTGGTGGTTTGTACAGCGCTATTGCGGCATTCAAGAAAAATAGGATGGTGAGAAAACAAAGCAACATGGATGTATAGCGCTTGTGGCCTGAGAAATGCTTACGTGGCTGCAGCGTTTGGTGCCTGTTGTTCTATATATAGGAAGTTGGAGCTATGGTCGGCTGCATCCTCGACAGCTTGATGCGCTTCCAGATCGTTGGTCCTGTACTCTCGAATCTTGGATAGTATTCTGCTGATTAGCTGTATACACAGGACCATACCACAGGCTGTCATGATAGCAACACAAAGAGTCTTCTTCACTCGTTGCTCTGTCTCTTCTGCGCGGTTTGCAACAGCAGGTTCCGAGTCACTCCGATAGCTGTCGCTCAAGTCGCTCTCGAAGTCCACGTCTCTACCGGAGCCAGTACATGTACTGGAGGCTTCTTTTGTCTTTGATTTGTTCTCTTGGATCTCCATGTGTATTTGAAGAAACTCCGGTGGCTCAATGTCATGAGCCCAGCTACTGTCGTCTTCATGAGAGACGAGGGACGTTTCAAGTTCGAGCTCGTCCGGTGGCTCAAAGTCGTGCGCCCAACTGCTATCATCTGGGACACTCTCAGTAGTATCAACCTGGTCCACTCCAGCAGTATCTGCGATGGTCCTACGCGAATACCGAATGCAAAAAACTATGGTGAGTATGTTTCGTCTTTGCCTGACCTGGGATGAAACTAGATATAAGCGGGTCTGACTGCCATGGTCGTGTACGGCACCGAGTTTCAGTCAGCAGTAGCTAGAAGCTGAGCTACCTGCACGTACCGGTACCTGCTAACGATGCTGCCGTCCTCAATGACAAGAGATGCCACGAGCGCCTCTTCGGCTCGAAGCAAGTGCAAGGATTCCGGAGAGATGACTTCCTCTCGACACGGACGAGAGAGATCCGCTATTTGCCCCGGTTCGCCCCCATTGCAATCGCTTCGGTTGTCCTTGTAGTTGCTCATCCTTCGTGCATGCATTGACGAAACCTATACTAGGAGAATATTTGGTTGCTGAGTTTTGACCTGATAAAGGGGAGGGGAGGGGAGGTCCGCTGCTTGCTGCTGGCGGATTTGATTGTGATTCAGTGTGAATGCGGTGATGGAACCTTCCCCTTGAACTCGTCCGCCCTCGTATCGCTGCAGCATCACAAGTCACAAGTACCACCAGGTCTATGAGCCAGCAATCACCTCCAACCTCCAGAACGCATCGTAACACAAAGATTGACCGTTCGAAAAAGCCGCATAGCATGAATTTGTGATTTATTGTTGATATTCTCAACCATGACTGCCGTGAAAAAGATTATTTATTATAAGGCCTGCGTTCGTAGAACCCTTTCCACAAAAGGTGAATGCATTCACTAGGTTGGAGTCCTCGAGAGGGGTTCACGTCGCGTGTTCTTGCTAAGTCCAAACAGCTCCGACTTCCGATTGTTAAATCTACAATGCTCACTAGCTGGCATTCGGAATTAACACTCATTCGCTATGATGGCATGGTTGAAGAGAAGAGGCGGGAACAGGGTGGGCAGTGGGCAGAGAGGGTTGTCCTTTTTTTGCCATCCAGAAGCCCATCCAGAGCAACCGGGAGCTGGTTCCGCGTGAGCTCGTTATGTTTCCACAGTTTCGGCCGGCATTTGGGGCGACCGCCATTGCACACTTTTGGGTCCAGGTAACCAACCTATCAACCTATGCCTTTAGTAGCAGAGACTGTGGAGACGAAGGAGTCTGCAAGCGGACATTGTAAGCTCATGGGGACATCATGACTATAGCATTGTTGCATGCATACCGGCAGTTTACGACCAGGACGCTCTTACTCACAAGAGATGTCTCCGGTCCGTTTTTTAAAGGGCATGACCTTCAGTAACTTTTGCCTCTGAGGACAGCTAGGATTGGCGTACGATTCCCCAGAAAGATTTTTCTTTCCACCTGGCTGGCAGGAGGGAGGCAGACCCTTGCCCAGCACAAGACCTGAGTGTGAGCCGTCATACAGCCTAGCTAGTGGAATCAGAACAGCGGTTTTTGACAACTATGCTAGGATTGATTCAGCAAATAAATGCTGATCACTAGCTAGCAAACAGCTGCTTTGCCATGAGCATTGGGGTAACAACAGATTCACACAAAAAACCAAGAATGAAGTTTCAGTCATTTATTATAGGCTTAGTCTTAAGGTTGGATTGTCAGGCTTATTGAGGCAGTACCTTTTAGCTCAGCACCATCATTGTATAGCTCTGCTTTCAGGGTGAATGGAGTGCTGGAATAGCCAGCTGATCCAAAATCTGATGAAGCACATGCACTAGGGCAGACAGCATATGCTTCTGCAGTGTCCTCCTCCACAAGTTCATTGTTCACATAAAACTTCACAAACCAAGTTGCTGCCCCACCTGTTTTTGCCACATAAATGTTGTAATCATATCCCAATGAGGAGACAGTGATAGTTTCACCACCTGACAATGATTGCTTCACATCGCTGTTGCTCGCATCAACAAGAAAGAAGCCTACTAGCTGACCCGATATCACCGTAGCTGCGGTTGGAGTTGCTGATGGCATGCTTGAGGGGCTAACGCTTGGGCTTCCTGATGGCACTGATGAAGGGCTTTTTGAAGGCTGCTGTGAAGGTTGTCCAGATGGCATGACTGATGGTAATGAAGACAGGGTAATGCTAGGGCTTTCTGATGGCGTTTGTGAAGGGCTGCTCGAAGGCTGCTGTGAAGGCTGACCAGATGGCAGGACTGATGGCGATGAAGATGGAGCAAGGCTTGGGACTGATGATGGAGCTGCAGAAGGAATCATGGAAGGTCTACCCGAGGGAACCCTAGATGGTGGAATAGATGGCACTGTTGATGGTTCAATGCTTAGGCTTGAGCTTGGGGGTGCTGAAGGGTTGCTGGATGGCACCCCAGATAAAGTGGGAGAATTTGAAGGAAATTCTGAAGCCGGTGGAACCTTGGAAGGCATTGAAGAGATAGTAGGATATGAGGAAGGAAGAGGTGAAGGTTGGGCTGAAAGAGAAGGAAAGGCGGAGGGCAGTGCTGATGAATCACTTGCACCTGTCGTTGTTGGGGAAGATGAAGGCATTGAAGAAATTGTTGGGGAAATAGAAGGCATTGAAGATCTAGTTGGATGTGAAGAACTGGTTGGATTTGATGATATTGTTGGACTTGAAGAAACAGTTGGAGACGATGAAGTACTTGGTGGATTGGAAGGCCGTGAGGAAATCGTTGGGCGTGAAGAAATAGTTGGATTTGTAGAAACAGTTGGAATTGAAGAAATGGTTGGAGCTGATGAAGTAGATGGACGAGCAGAGGGCTGACCAGACAATTCAGAAGAAGCAGTAGATGGAGAGTTGGAAGGAATGCCAGACATGATGGTTGGAGACATGGAACTAGAAGGAACCTGTGATGGCTGGTCTGTTGGGTCATTTCCTGATGGGGGACCGGAAGGCACGGAAGAACTGGTTGGATTTGAAGAGCTTGATGGATGCGCTGAAGGTTGATCTGAGGGATCGCTTCCGGTGGTATTGGATGGTGTATCAGATGGCATGGAAGAGGTGCTTGGAGATGTTGAGCTCGAGGGTTGACCTGAAGGTTGCACACTTGCACTTGTAACGGCAGATGGTGCACTTGATGGGATTGTAGAGCTTGTTGGTGGGTTGGACTCAGCAGGCAGCAATGATGGCTCCGATGAAGCAGGCAGTGAAGGGACAAGTGATGGCATGGCAGATGCAGTTGGAATAGCTGACTTACTAGGGGCTAAGGAGGGAACATCTGATGGTGTGGCAGTTGGAGTGTTCTTAATCAAACTGAAAGTTACCTCCAGAAATACTCCAAGTGCCAGATTTCGTCTCACGCTGCCTGAAGAAGGAACGGCCTTGACTGTTATATTGATGGTTGGAACTGTTAACTCTGGAACTGCAAGGTAGTTTCCCTCAAATGCATTCTCTCCATTCATCAAATATGTTGGCCAGGGATCGTTGTTGTAGAATGTCCTATTCAAGTAGAAGTCAACACTCTGAACATCCAATTCAGATGATGGTACAGCTCTGATAGTAAGTGATGATCCCACAGGGAGTCTGATCACATCGCCATCTGCAATGCTTTGAATATCAGAGCTGTTGCTGTCAACATCTACAAGAATCAAGTCAATAATTGAGAAGCTGCCTGCTGTGGGGGTTCCTGTTGTTGGGGTGGCAGAGGTAGGAGTTGATGTGGACGAACTAATCGTTGGTGGGTTGGTCATTGCAGGAGCTTGTCCTGGAGTAGGTTCAATTGATGGTCTGCGACTAGGCTGCCTACTGGGCACAGAAGAAGGGCTATTTGTGGGGGGTCTGCTTGTGGGATTCTGCGTAGATGGTCTGTTTGTGGGGCTTGGTGTTGGTTGCTTACTTGTGGGATTGTTTGTTGGTCTGCCGGTCGGTCGCCTTGAGGTTGGTGCGGGCACTGGATTGGGAGTGGGCCTGCGGGTAGGAGGCCTGCTGGTTGGAGCAGGCACTGGGTTGGGTGTGGGTCTGCGGCTTGGAGGCCTGCTGGTTGGAGCAGGCACTGGGTTGGGAGTGGGTCTGCGCGTTGGAGGCCTGCTGGTTGGTGCGGGCACTGGATTGGGAGTGGGCCTGCGGCTTGGAGACCTGCTGGTTGGAGCAGGCACTGGGTTGGGCGTGGGTCTGCGAGTTGGAGGCCTGCTGGTTGGAGCAGGCACTGGGTTGGGAGTGGGTCTGCGAGTTGGAGGCCTGCTTGTTGGTGCAGAAGTTGGCTGTCTGGTAGGTTTCAATGTGGGCATATTTGTTGGCCTAGGTGTTGGCTGCTTGGTGGGTACAGGTGTTGGCCTTGATGTGGGGGCTGCCGTTGGTCTTTGTGTGGGTTTCTGTGTGGGAATATTTGTTGGCCTCGGCGTTGGATGTTTGGTGGGTGCGTTCGTTGGCCCAGGTGTGGGGGCTGATGTTGGTTTTTGTGTTGGTCTTCTTGTGGGAGAATTTGTTGGTTCATTTGTCGGCCCTCGTGTAGGCCCTTTGCTTGGTGCTCTTGTGGGTCCTCGAGTAGGCTCTCTAGTAGGTGCTTGGGTAGGATTTAAGGTGGGCCTTCTTGTGGGCTCTAAGGTAGGTCTTTGTGTAGGCTCCAGAGTTGGCCTTCGTGTTGGTTCAAGAGTTGGGTTCTTTCCACCTTGATTGCTCCCATCTGCTCCTTGTGCGTTGTTGTCACCCTGTACTGATATTGGCTCCTCCGTTGGCAGTCCACTAGTGGGTGCACTTGTTGTCGGCACAGCGGAGGGCTGGCCTGGCTTTACTGTAGGAGACAAAGTTGTGGGCGCAATAGACTCTGGTTCATTTGTGAGTCTTGGAGATGATACTGGTTGAGTAGGGACCGATGTTGTTGGAGGGCTTGTTGTGGGGGAACTTGTAGTTGGTGCAGCACTGGGTGCACCTGCTGTCACTGTGGGAGTTCCTGTAGATGGGATAGCAGTTGATGGGCTCGAGGTAGGGTTTGGCTTTGCATCAGAAGGAGCAAAAGTCTTTGTTGCCACTTCAGCTACAGGTTCACGATCCTTTCCATCACCAGTGTATTCCATGACGACCACCTGTGGGTCGATTGGATTCAGCACTGCACCGGAATACAAACGGACATTGGAACTTTCTTCTGACTCCTCCAGGGATGGGTATGTTCGCCTCATTTCAAACATGAATGCATTAACAAAGTTTGAAAACAACCCTGCAGAACTCTGAAGCTCACGTCCGCCACTTCTGGACATGGCAGTAACTTGGCTAATGTCGTTTGGCATTCCAAACAATGGATTGTCATCTGGACAACCCAAGCAGGTGAGATGGCAAGCCCATTTAGTGTAGGTAAAGATGAGGTTCCTGCCAGCTGCCACATAGTTGACTTCTTGGAGTGTGACATTTTGTAGAATGCGCTGGTAGTCTCCTGAGCACATGCCGGCCAAACCATTATATGTCAACTGGAAAATGGCTTCTAACTGCTCTTGTTCCTGGGTTGTGAAATTGAGGGGCAAACCTACAATGACAAAGTCAACCAGGCCTTCCTTTTGTTCCACAACATCCTCTGTGGCCTCACACTCGACCTCCATTGGAAACGCTGCAGCGCCGGTGTGGCTGGTTTCGTTACTGGTCACGTTGTTTCTTGTTGTGTTGAACAAAAAGGTTGCATTGGTATCATTGGTCATACTGGCATCGTCTTCTATGGCTTCAATCGCTGCCACGGCATCCAAGTTTGTCGTCTCGGCGACTTGATTGCTTGTCGTCGTCGTCGTCGTCGTCGCCGCCACAGGTACTTCTGCTGGCGCTGGCGTCGGGAATGGGGTAAACCGATTGCCATAGGCTGCATATGGATCGTAGCCGCCGGTGCTTCCGGTAGAGCTGGCGGTGCCCGTAGATAGAAACTGAGGGGCCGCAACCGCTGCTGCCACTGCAATAAAACCGGCGACCCCAATAGCCATGCCGATTTGAGCAGTCATGGAAGACCCAGCTACAGTCGCAGCGGCGACTCCACTAATCCCTCCAGTAGCAGCAGTGGTACCTGCTGCCGTTGCACTAGCTGCCCCTTGAGCAGCTGCTGCGGCCATTTGTTGCGTGGTTCCCTGGAGAGCCCTGCCCGATCATGCGGTGACAAACGAACGAGCATGGATGAGAACATTCGCTCGATCGACGGACAAAGCGCTCGATTGCTGGAAAAGGACGACGACGATGCAACACTTACCAAACTGTTGGATTTAACAAGTTGGTCATGGATTGTTGCTGTGCTAGGAGCCCCGTCCTACCAGCGGATGCAGCTTGGTTTCCGACTTCCACTGCTGCCTCTTCAGCAGCTTCGTCCACCCCAGGTACATCATCATTGCCTCTTTCAGTGCATCTGTTGACCAATCTGGTCATCAGTTTCATGCAAAAGAGCAACCCGCAAGCTGACAAGATGGCAAAGAAGAGTGATTGCCTGACTTGCTGTTCCTTTGCTTCTGCAGTGTCAGCAGAAGAAGTTTCATCTTCGTCACGGCAGCTGTCACTGAGCTGACTGTCGTTTTCCTGATCCGACCCATTGTTTTCTTCATCAATACTGTGTCTTGACCTCTTTTGGTTTACAACTTTCTTTCCATCCAGATCAACCTCATCCATGGGAGCAGCAGAGTCCTTGGGACCAGAGGACGACTGTCCTAGGCGGCACGCTAAGGTATCGTCGTCATTGTCGGCTGACAATGTGGTTCCTGTAGTGATTTGGATGAGTCTGATGAAGGCAAAAGAGAATGATGAGTTGCGTTTCCAGCCACAACCAATGAACTACAGCGAAACTCATCTGCCGTGGTGCCATATTACTACCCAGCAACTGAAAACTGAACCTAAGGAAAGGACAACTCACGTTGGATTCTCGTCTTCTGCCGCAAAGGAGACGTCATTGTCGCAGAAGGAATCGACTGAAGCTTCTTCTGCTTGATGCAGATGTGCTGAGTCTCTTGACATTCGATGAGGTCCTCGTAGTTGGTCTAGCGTATGTTCCACGTAAACGTCGTCATCATCGTCAGATGGTGCAGAGTAGCTGAGCACACTGCCATAGTCATTCGCATCTACATGTACTTCTGAAGCTCCTCCGGTCTTGATTTTCGTTTTGTTGCTCCTGTTGCTGCTCTTCTTCATCTTGCTCATGGACTTGAAATACATGTAGTTTATGAAGTTGGATGGTAATGATCCTCTATCTACATGTAGTTGAGCTAGATCCTGTGGCTCTTGTCATGCAGTGGCGGTGCATGGGGTTCCTTTGTTGTTCTGAAAAGTAGCGAAAATCTTACTGTAGTTCTCCTCCTCAGTGAACGAACCCAACCTTCAACGGCGGCACTCAGAGGATTAGTCAATAGTTAGTGACGTTTCGGAAAGGGTCACGCTGAAGTGCAAATATGATTTTTCCAATATACAGTACTACATGTAGCACTTTCTTTTCACCCCTGTTGCGGCAACCACTTGTATGGCTCTTGAGCTGCTCTTGACGTCCACTTTTGTAAATAAAGTCGATCCACATTTTCTACTTTCTACGGTGAGAGGCAACGAACGCCAACAACGACAGCCAGAGCCAGCTATACATCTACAATGTAGCAATGATAGGGGGTTTAGAGTAGGTGGATTAATCTACATCTAGCTGCTTCTGGCTTTATCGATGCCGTTCAAACAGCTATTTAGCTTTGCTGTTTCGACGAAACCATGGTTACGGGACATCAGCTACCGGTAGCCAGAAGCACGCTTCCAGGCTTATTCGAACGCACCGATTCCGCATGTAGGATTCTTAGCACACGATCAGATTTGATTGAATTCCTCCAGCACGAGAGACCCTATCGCAAATTTGATTTTGCCTGCATTCTCAAAATGGCTGGGTTGGGGTTGGGCACGACGGCTTTGGGTCCCTCGTGTTTTGACGCCGGGTATGCTTCAATGGTTGGTTTTGCAGAATTAATTAAAGCTACGAGACAGGCGCCATCGCAAGCGATGGAGATAGCAAACACCCTTCCAGCAAGATCATCAAAACCAGCTATAACAACTTGATATTAACTTCCTACAGATCCAAGTCAACAAAAATCCTCTTATCTTGAATTAAACTCTCGCGGAAAATCAGGAAGGGCGAATTGTTAAGCTTACTGTTGCTGTCCCCTGGAGCTGACCACCACTATTGTATAACTCTGCTTTGAGGGTGAAAGCCGTGCTTGAGTACCCTTCTCCTCCAAAGTCATCGGCTGAACTGCAGGAACTAGAGCAGACAGTATAATCTTCTGAATCATCCTTCCTGATGATGTTATCATTCACGGAGAATAGCACATACCACTTAGATGCCCCTCCACTTCGAGTTGCAATGATATTGTAGTTGTATCCTAACTGATCAACAACAATGGTGGAACTTCCTGACAACGTTTCTTGGACCTCATTGCTGCTGTCTGCGTCAACAAGAGCAAAACCAGTCAATTGACCAGACGTGACAGCAGCTACAGTTGGGCTTTCCGTAGGTGGATCTGTTGGAGGTGCAGTAGGTGAATCTGTTGGAGCTTCTGTAGGCGGATTTGATGGAGCTTCTGTAGGGGATTGAGTAGGAGGGTCTGTGGGTGGTTCAGTAGGGGATTTGCTTGGGCTGGAGCTGGGACTGCCACTAGGACTTCCTGTAGGTGGATCAGTCGGAACTTTGGTGGGTGACCTGCTCGGGCTGGAGCTGGGGGCATCAGTAGGAGGAAGAGTAGGAGGATTGGTTGGTGAACCACTTGGACTGGAGCTTGGGACACTGCTGGGGGCTTCCGAAGGTTGATAAGAAGGGGGTTCTGTTGGTGGTCTCGATGGGGGTGCGGTCGGAGGATCTGTGGGTGGGAGACTTGGGCTTGAACTTGGATCTGAACTTGGTGCCGAACTGGGGTTCGCACTGGGCCTTGGGATGGTAGGGTTGATGCTGGGAGAAGAACTTGGGGAAAGACTGGGTACCAGACTGGGTTTGGAGCTGGGCTTGGGGTTGGAGGGACTGCTGCTCGGAGAGGAACTTGGGGAAAGACTGGGTACCAGACTGGGTGTGGCGCTGGGTTTGGGGTTGGAGGGACTGCTGCTCGGGGAGGAGCTAGGTTGTGCACTTGGTAGGAGACTGGGTGTGGAGCTGGGCCTTGGGATGGTCGGGCTGCTGCTGGGGGGAGAACTTAGAGAATGAGAAGAGCTAGGTGCTGCGCTTGACTCACTGGGAGTGAGACTGGGGGTGAAGCTGGGGGCAGAACTAGGAGACTGAGAAGAGCTAGGCGCTGCGCTGATGCACTTGGAGCTTGACTGGGTGGTGAAGCTGGGGGCAGAACTTGGAGAAAGAGAAGAGCTCGGTTCTGCACTTGAAGCACTTGGTGCGATACTGGGGTTGCCGCTGGGGGCTGTGCTCGGAGAATGAGAAGAGCTTGGTGCTGCACTCGATGCACTTGGTAAGACTGGGGGTGGAGCTGGGCGGAACTGGAATGAGACGAGCTCGGGCTGCGCTTGATACACTTGTGCGATTACTGGGTTGTCGCTGGGGGCGGAACTAGGAGATTGAGGGAGCTCGGCGCTGCGCTTGACACTTGGTGCAAGACTGGGGATTGAGCTGGGGGCGAACTAGGAGATTGAGAAGAGCTAGGTGCTGCCTCGACTTGCGACTGGGTACGGTCATGGGCTGGGGCAGAACTTGGAGATTGGGGAAGAGCTAGGTGCTGCACTCGATGTACTTGGTGCAAAACTTGGGGTGGAGCTGGGGGCAGAACTCGGAGATTGAGAAGAGCTAGGTGCTGCGCTCGATGTACTTGGTGCAAAACTTGGGGTGGAGCTGGGGGCAGAACTCGGAGATTGAGAAGAGCTAGGTGCTGCGCTTGATGCACTTGGTGAAGACTTGGGGGTTGAGCTGGGGGCAGAACTTGGAGATTGGGAAGAGCTCGGTGCTGCACTCGATGTACTTGGTGCAAAACTTGGGGTGGAGCTGGGGGCAGAACTAGGAGATTGAGAAGAGCTAGGTGCTCCACTCGATGTACTTGGTGAAAAAACTTGGGGGGAGCTGGGGGCAGAACTTGGAGTTTGAGAGAGCTAGGTGCTCCACTCGATGTACTTGGTGAAAAACTTGGGGTGGAGCTGGGGGCAGAACTTGGAGTTTGAGAAGAGCTAGGTGCTACGCTTGATGCGCTTGGTGCAACACTTGGGGTGGAGCTGGGGGCAGAACTAGGAGATTGAGAAGAGCTAGGTGCCATGCTTGATGCGCTTGGTGCAAGACTGGGGGTGGAGCTGGGTTCTGGAATAGTGGGGTTACTGCTGGGAGCAAAGCTAGGAGGGTGAGAAAAGCTCGGTGCTGTACTTGGGACAGAGCTTGGTTCTGGAATGGAAGGTCTGCTGCTAGGGATGGTACTAGGATGTGTTGTGGGTGGAAGAGTAGGTGGCTCAGTTGGTGAGCTGGTTGTTGGGCTCGCTGTAGTTGGACTCACACTAGGACTCCCTGTAGTGACCGTAGGGGTCAAAGTTGTGGGCTGGGGGGTAGGCAGTTCTGTTGGATTCTCAGTGGGTGGCTCTGTCGGGGTTTTTGTAGGTGGCTCCGTTGGGTTTGCGGTGGAAAGAATTGTTGCAAGCGAGACTGGAACTGTGTCTGTGAGCCCTGCAAAAGCTCTCAAGAAGTCTGCTATGTCTGCTGGACTGGACAGAAAATGAGTTGTATCTGTCTGGTTTGTAGTCACAAGGAATTCAACAAAACTTGTTCCTGCCTGCAGCTGTCGCCTCCTAAACCTATTTGTGACCGACGCATTAATCATTACAGGTGAGCATTTCACCTGAGACACAAAGTCATAGGAAGTTTCG
Organism: Seminavis robusta; assembly: GCA_903772945.1. NCBI lineage: Eukaryota > Bacillariophyta > Bacillariophyceae > Naviculales > Naviculaceae > Seminavis > Seminavis robusta. The sequence continues at coordinate 82,306 of CAICTM010000144.1, forward strand.
AAGGCGGTCACTAGGGCAGCGTCACTTAGTGTAGAAAGATCACCTTGGGCAAATCCCATGTAGTACGGAGCAGTTACTGTAATGTGCCCACAGAAACTTGCTAATGTTGTTGGGAATCCTGTGGGGGTGCTTGTTGGCTGATGTGATGGGCTCAATGAAGGATGATGTGAAGGAATACTTGTTGGCCTGTCACTGGGATGAGTGCTTGGCTGTGATGAGGGACCGGAACTAGGTTGACTTGTGGGAAGACTGCTGGGATGTTTTGTTGGGCTTCTTGTTGTTGGCGTGTTACTGGGCATTCCAGTTGTCACGGTGGGGCTGATGGTGGTTGGACGACTAGTGGTAGGGGAAATAGTGCTGGGGCTGATTGTGGGGGGCTCAGTGGGCGCTTCCGTTGGAGGCTCTGTAGGTGATTTTGTTGGCTGCTCAGTTGGTCTTGAGTCCCTGATATACACAGGTGAAGTATCAGTCAGTCCTGAAAAGGCTGTCAGAAAATCTCTTTCTTCCAAGGCATTCCCCAAAAAGGGATTGGCACTGGTCTGATCAGTTGTCACAGAAACTTGAAGAGTTTGATGATTTCCCACTGTGAACCTCTCTTGGATTGTAACATTGGTTACAACAGCCGAGCAAGTAGCATCTGCTACAAAGTCATAAGCCCTGGCAAAGTTAGAACTCAGAAAACCTTCTCCTAGTGCTGATACGTCACTGGTGAATCCCACGTAGTAAGTGGCAGTCACTGCAGTGAATCCACAGGTGGGTGCTACTGTTGGTGATCCTGTGGTTGGAATCGGTGTGGGACTAGCTGATGGTACGACGGATGGAGACAAAGATGGCTGGTGTGTAGGCTGGGCAGTAGGTGCAGGCGTTGGTTTGTTTGTTGGTCTAGCAGTGGGCTGGCCAGTGGGTATACGAGTTGGTGGCACTGTTGGAGACCTAGTTGTGGGGCTGGCTGTGGTTGGAGCAGCACTAGGATTCCCTGATGTCACGGTTGGACTATTGGTTGTGGGTGGAGCTGTTGGGGGGGTTGTTGGAGTTTTTGTGGGCTCTTGGGTTGGTGGCTGTGTGGGAGCAGTTGTTGGTCGCTGGGTTGGAGGGTTGGTCGGAGAAATTGTAGGAGTAGCCGTTGGTGGGTCAGTTGGGGCATTGGTTGGCAACTCTGTTGGTGATAAGGTGGGGCTCCTTGTGGGAGATGTAGTGGGGCTTCTTGTTGTCGGAGCAACACTAGGACTGCCTGATGTTACAGTGGGGTTTAGAGTTGTCGGACCTACTGTTGGGAATTTTGTAGGGGGTTCAGTTGGTGGCAGCGATGGCTGCTTTGTTGGGAGTGTCGTGGGTGGCATCGTGGGCTCGGCAGTCGTTGGAGCGGCCATGATACTGGCAGCCTCTGGAACTCGGGTGGGAGATCCTGTTGTAGGCATAGCCGTGCTTGGTCCACCTGTTGTTGGGGTGGATGTACTGGGCGCAACTGTCGAAGGCTCCAGCGTTGATGGACCCGTCGTTGCTCGTGGCATTGATGACACGGGCTGGTGGGACGGCGACAACGACGGAGCCAAAGAAGGATTAGAGGATGGCCATGCTGACGGTCCCGCGGAAGGCACAATTGATGGATTCAAAGAAGGGCTCGAGGATGGCCATGCCGATGGTCCCGCGGAAGGCTTGTTTGATGGAAGGTTTGAGGGGCTCGAGGAAGGCCCAGCCGATGGTCCCGAGGAAGGCTCGGTAGATGGATTTGCGCTGGGACTCAAGGTGACTGGAAGCGGAAGCGGTTCTCGATTGATGGTTTCCGGCGGAGGATCCGCGACGATCTCCACCACGATGTCGTTAGAGTTCAATGGATTGAGTACGGCGCCAGAATACAATCGCAAGGACGTGCCATCTTCGTCCGCTATCCACGGATAGGATTCTTCAATTTCAAACATGAACGCCCCGACAAAGTCATTGAAAAAGGTGGGGCCCAAAGTGTATACACTCTGTTGAAGCATCCGCTTGCTGTTCGCTGTGGAAATAACCGGCGCCACGCTATCATTGTGCGTCCCAAACAAGGGATTGTTGTCCGAGCACCCGACACACGATATCGTGCATTGCCATTTGGTGTAAGTGAAATCCAACGATCCAGCCGCAACATAGTTGACTTCCAAAAGAGTCACATCTTGTAGCACCCTTTGGTACTCCCCCGAGCACATCCCAGATAGCCCATTGTATGCCAAAGCAAACAGGTCCTCCAGCTGAGACTGTTCCTGTGCTGCAAATTCATACGGCAGGCCTTCAATGACAAAGTCTACCAGTCCCACCTTGAGTTCGGGAACCCCTTCGGCATCCTCGCACTTATGAATATACGGCACCGATGTGTTTGTGATGTTAAGAATTGTCGCATTGCTTGTAATGTCGAAGGGATCGGTCCAATTAGTCGGGGCAGCAGTGATGTTATCAATCACCGGTGGAGCAACCGTGATGTTGATGTTCGTCAAATTGACCAGAGTGAAATTGGTGTTGTTTGCGGTGATATTGAATGCTACCAAAGTTTCCCCTAAAGTAGTCATGCCACTTGGCTGCATGATGGCACCGGCCGCAAGTCCTGCCACGGTGACAACTGCTGCGACTCCCACCGCTGCCCCAACCTGCACCCCAAGAGAAGCTCCTGCGATTGAAGATGCTATCATAATAGGAACATTTCGTTAGAGACGAATTGCCAAAGCAAGCGAGGATATTATGCACACAGTATGAGACACTCTTACCAGCTTGCGCAACAGCCCCGGATGTCGTTGCTGCCGTGGCGGTTGCTGCCGCCGACGATGCACCTGCCGCCGTCGATCCCGACGCGGACTGTGATGCTGCGACTGCCATTTGCTGTGTCGCCACTTGACCCTGTGTGGCGCTGTAGCGTAAATAAATGAAACAACAACGTAGTATACATTGGTGTGAGACCTGCACAGATATCGTACCGTATCGTGTGGCATCGTATCGTATCGTATCGTACCTTGCAACGGCTGTATTGACCGCCAAGTTTTGGCTCGATTGCTGCAGCAGGAGACTGTTTTGCGATGCAATGAGAGCTTCGTCGACCACTTCGGCCAAAACTTCTTGTTGGATGGCATCTTCCGCGCCGCTGCCACCCGATAATTTCCGACAGAGCCACGAAATGATTTTGGCACAGAAAACGACCCCCAGGGAACTGGCGAGCGCAAACAAGAGCGAGCAGCGAACCTTTCTCTCTTGTGCTTCGGCATCGGAGAGAATGGATTCTTCGTCTTGAAAGCTGTCACTGAGATGGATGCTATCGTCTTCCTCCAACTCGTCGTCGTCGTCGTCGTCAAATGTATCGCACGAAATCAAGTCATCGTGACACGATTTCTTAGGTTTGTCTTCTGGCGTGTCTGTTTCATCGTGCCCCAGTTCACAAACAATATCTAGCTGGCTTGACGATAACGCTTCTATTGGTTCCTCCGATGAAGAGTTGCTGGTTATGTCGGATGGATTTTCTAGGTCGCCGTGATCGTGGTCTGGGTTGGACTGATCTCGAGGAAGCGCCACTATTCGTATTTGGCTGAGAAAAGAGAGAGGCCGAGAGAGAGAAACGAATGTTCAGGTGAGACAGCATGAAGGCATACAAATCAAATCATACATAGCAAGGCCAAACCAAAACTGGCTAGCTATGGCTACCCGCAAGCCGTAGCTATAGGTCCAGGGTCCAGGTCTAGCCGAGCTATAGCTTGGCTATAGGTAGGTAGGTAGGTAGGTTGCTGTCTCATGAGCTTACCTGCCATTGAGTTCATCCTCTTGCATTTCTTCCCTCCATGTAACACTCAAATCGTGCATAGCAGGTTGTGGCTTTGCTATTGATGGAGATGTCCTTGGCTCAACTGGGTGCTGCAGGCTATATGCATCCAGACACAGGCAAAACCAGAGTTAGAAAATGATATGATAAGACTCGGAAGGTTACAGAGGACACGGAAGGCAACCTGACTAAAAGCTGTGCCAAGCTGCAAGCTGCCAGGTAGCTAGCTAGCTAGAAGCTCTTAGGTGGTGCCTCCCACGAAGCTCGCTGTGTCCACCTAACCGGCACCTCTGTAGCTTCATAACCAGCATCCAGCCAGCATCCAGCCCATGCAGCCGCAACTTACCTAGTGGAAGCCGAACTAGCACTAACACTAGTGGCCATAGAGCCCTCTTGTTCCCCATCCGAATGGGAATGATCTTCCTCATCTTCTGTTGCATCAGACGAATGACAGTCCATCGCCATGAAGTCGGGAAAGTCTCCCAAGGAGGTCTCTGCCTCTTCGGCTTGTAGTAATCGAAACGAGTCTACTGAGAATGTGTACTCGGGGTCTACATGTTGTACGTGATGGCCGCTTGCAGCACTCGCGATTCCGGCGTCTTGCTGCTGAAGCTGAACGATCTCCTCCGGTTGGAGAGACGTGACGCTTTCATCGTCGTCTTGTCTCTGTCTCTCTTCTATTCGTGTCATGGTCGTCTCTTTGTATGGATGAACTGGTACGGTACCGTTCTATGATGCCTTGTTCATTCGTTCATTAGCTGTCGTCGTGGGTCTTTGTTTGCTTGCATGATGGCTTGGCTGGACTCTCCTTTGCTGCGCTCCGAGCATTTATTTTGACCAGTGTTAACCTCACTGGGCGCTGGGATACGATGCGCTGCTTCTCCTGAGTGTTTACCACTCGCCAGATATCGCATAAACGACTCACAACGGAAAGGGCCTACTTTCTAAACAGGACTTAACAGCAACCGAAAGCGTCTGACACAGCGTCTTATACTCAGAGTACGAATTAAGTGAAGTGTCCACTCGATGGTCATTCGCTAAAGCTTCCCTTTAATTTAAATACGGTACTGGCGGAAAACAATGGTCACATGAACACCGAGCGTAAGTCCCATTGATCACAGGAGAACGTGATGAACGGAGTTGCGGGGAATGGGCTTTTGAGAGCGGTTCAGTTGGTCCACTGGCCAGTTCCAGACAAACAATGTCAAACACGTATTCCCGCAACTTCAATGATGAATCATTGACGAATGGGCACTTCGGCACTTCCAGAATACTGGAGTACACTGTACTAAATACTTAGTGCTCAAAAACTGGCCATGGCAGCCACCGAGCACCCAGCACTCGAGACTGCGATATGTCCCTCCGACTTTCGACTTCAAATACATGTAGATCTAGAGCTTGGAATTGATCAAAGAATGATCAGATCGAATCATCAATCCCTCAAAAACATGAGATAGATAGCACCCACTCCGGGCCAAGCCCAGCAAGAGCCCAACCACAACATCTCCTCCTAGTAGGGACAAAAAAAAGGCTGCATGGCATTCCCAATGCACAATTCGATTTTCCTTTGCTGGCTAATAGCTAACATGTCCTTGTTTGCGGCCGAATCAGTTATGTCATAGTTGTGGCTACCGTACCGTAGCTCAATTATTGGATTATTGATCTACCTACTCTAAAAAAACCTATTGGACTGTCAAAGCAATTGAGATTGAATCAATCAGTTTGTCAGAAGCGGCAATGGCATCCGCTCGGATGGTTATGGACACGCCATAGTTAAAGGAAGCAGTGGTGCAAGGACGGTAGTTTCCACCAACGTCAGCGCACAGAGAATAGGGGTGGGTTTTTTGCGTCTGTACCAAAATGCCTTCCACATAGAATAACACTTCGGAAATAGCTGTGGCGCCTGTGAATGCTTCAATGTTGTAGTTGAAGCCAAGGCTTCCTGTATTTAGCACCTCACCAGCCACCAAATCTCGTACTATGGTGTTCGTGTCCGCATTGACCAGCACAAAATGGGACAGTGTACTAGGGCTGCTCGATGGGGATTGGCTGGGAGCGTTGCTCGGAGTAGAACTGGGTGATGCACTTGGACTTGTTGATGGTGCCGATGAAGGGCTATTTGACGGTTTTGAAGACGGGGGGATACTTGGGAGCGATGATGGCGCAGATGAAGGGATGATACTTGGGGAAGATGATGGTGCCAATGAAGGGCTATTTGACGGTTGCAGAGACGAAGGGCTGCTGGAAGGTTGCAGAGAAGGCTGACCAGAGGGAATAGTGGATGGTGATGAAGAAGGGGGGATACTCGGGGACGATGATGGTGATGAAGAAGGGAGGATACTTGGGGAAGATGATGGCGCCGATGAAGGGGTGCTCGACGGTTGATTGGAAGAAGGGCTGCTGGAAGGTTGCAGAGAAGGCTGACCAGAGGGAATATTGGATGGTGATGAAGATGGGGCGATACTTGGGGAAGACGATGGACTTGTTGAAGGCATGATTGATGGTAGACCTGAGGGGACTCTAGAGGGCACCATCGAAGGACCAGCAGACGGGCTATTGCTTGGGCTTGTAGTTGGAAGCATTGATGGTCTTGTAGAAGGTCCCATCGAAGGAACAAGAGAGGGCAAATTTGATGGCACTATAGAAGGGCTAGTGCTTGGGGATCCCGATGGATCTCCCGTGGGCGGTGTAGAAGGCAAGGTGGTTGGTCCGATTGAGCTTGATGGCCTGAGGGATGGGCTAGTGGAAGGTTGTCTTGTCGGGATTCCAGAGGGCAGAATCGAAGGCAAAGCAGAGGGTGCAATACTGGGAAAACCTGAGAGACTAGGAAGCGATGAGGGTCTGGTAGAGGGATTGCTTGAGGCTGAGGGCCCGACAGATGGGCTAGAGGAAGGTTGCCTGGTGGGGATGCCCGAGGGCAGATTCGAGGGCAAAGAGGAGGGTCCGATGCTGGGAAACCCCGAGGGCCTAAAAGAAGGGCTGAACGAAGCTGAGGGCCCAGCAGTGGGGCTGCCTGAGGCTGACGGCCTGATAGATGGGCCAGAAGAAGGCTGCCTTGTGGGCGTGCCTGAAGGCAGAATCGAAGGCAGAGAGGAGGGTCCAATACTGGGAATTCCTGAGGGCCCAGCAGATGGGCTGATGGAGGGTACAAGGGAGGGACCAAAAGAACCTGAAGGGTTGGTAGATGGAAAGGTAGAAGGTGCTGCAGACGCAACCCCCGATGGATTTATTGAGGGTAGTTTCGAAGGTTGTAACGTTGGACCATTCGAAGTCGAAGGTGGGGTCGATAGGGTATTTGATGGCCCAGAGCTTACAACACTGGAGGGCACAAGTGAAGGAAACACGGATGGTGCATTCGAGGGGATGGAAGATACAGTTGGCGATGCTGTTGGTGTATTCTCCACGAGGCTGAATGTGACCTCCAGAGCGATTCCACTCACAAAACCAGTTCTGGGGACAGCCTTGACGGTAATGTTAGCAGTTGGCACCGATAAAGCAGTAACTGGCAAGTAGGAACCATCAAAGATATTTGTTCCAGACATAAGATACGGGTTCGTGTGACTGTAGAAGGGATTCCCATTCAAGTAGAAATCAACGTAATCAACAAAAAACGGGAAAGAGGGTTGAGCGCTCACGGTCAGCTGTGAACCCACGGGAAGTCGAATCACGTCTCCGTCGGCAATAGTTTGGATGTTTGATTCGGTCGTAGTGTCTACAAGGGTCAAACTAATGACAGAGAAACTTCCTGTTGTGGGTGATCCTGTCGTACCACTCGGCGTGGTGACAGCCGTCGGAGGGTTTGTTGTGGGTGTTCTGGTTGGAACTGGCGTAGTTGGCCCCGTCGGAGCAGGTGTCGGTTGGTTGGTTGGACTGGGTGTGGGCTGATTGGTTGGGGAAGGCGTGGGCTGATTTGTTGGTCCTGGTGTGGGCTGTCTAGTCGGTCGCCTAGTTGGCCGCCGAGTAGGAAAAGGTGTAGGTCGACGCGTTGGTCGGCGTGTAGGCCGTCGTGTGGGTTGCCTAGTTGGTGCATTGGTTGGTTGAGGCGTAGGAGCTGGTGTAGGTAGATTTGTAGGCTGTTTTGTCGGTGCTCTGGTAGGTGACAGAGATGGCCGCAATGTCACGGGTGCGTTCGGAGTATTGGTTTGCCGTTCAATGCTCTCGGAATCTGTGATGACCGTAGGCGATTCAGACACGGGATTTGTCGTAGTTGGAACTGCAACTGGAGCCACGCTGGGAGAGGCAGTAACGGGTGCTGGAGCCATGGTTGTTGGAGAGGCTGTTGCCGGTAGTTTTGTCGTCGCTGTTGGCACTGTCGTGGATGTTTCGACCGATGATTGAGTAGGGGCTGCGGTGATAGGTGCATTTGGCGTCGTCGTCGTAGGTGTGTTGCTTACAGGCATCGTTGGTGTATTGCTCACAGGTGCCGCGGTCGTTGTTGGTGTCCCTGCTGATGGGACGGAGCTGGCTGGAGATGCTACTATGGGTGCTGATGCTGCTGTGGGCGGCAAAGACGTAGGATTCAACGACGTTGGTGCAACGGGAGAAAGAGATTGAGTAACGGGGCTTGTCGTCGCGGTGGGAACTCCCGCCACGGGGCTTGTCGTGGTAGTGCTTGGACTTGTCGTGGTTGGACCGGTAGGAACTCCCACTACAGGGCTTGTCGTCGTGGTAGTGCTTGGACTTGCCGTGGTTGGAGTGGTAGGAACTCCAGGCACAGGGCTTGTGGCGGTCGTGCTTGGACTTGTCGTGGCAGTGCTTGGAGTTGCCGTGGTTGGAACTCCCGCCACGGGGCTTGTCGTGGCAGTGCTTGGACTGGCTGTGGTTGGAGCGGTAGGCACTCCTGCCATGGGGCTTGTCGCGGTGGTGCTTGGACTGGCCGTGGTCGGACCGGCGTTGGGAGTAGGCGTCCCTGTTCCCGTCACGGGGCTTGTCGTGGTACCGGTAGTGCTTGGACTTGTTGTGACCGGACCGGCATTGGGAGCAGTGGGCGTCCCTGTTCCCGTCGTGAGGAGGGCATCGGTGGCTGGCAATCCGACGCTGCTGGGACTTGCCGTGGCGGGTGCCACAGAAGGCGCATTCGTCGTACCACTAGGAGTAGTCGGTGTGCCGGTCGTGCTTGTTGTCCCGGTACTACTGGGAGATTCCGTGACGGGCTTCGTTGTTGTTGTGGAAGTTGTCGTCGGTCTTGGAGTGTCGGACGTAGTGCTAGGAGCATTCGACGAAGATGAGGTTCCCAAGGTCGTAGGAGCTCCTGTAATAACAGTCGGAGCCACGGACGTGGACGTGGGCGTTGTGGTAGTCGTTGTTGCGGTAGTCGTGGAATCCTCATCGACTGTTGCCTTGTCGTCATTGGTACCGACAATGGTGAATTCTTGCACGACCTTTTGCGGATCATCGGCTTGTACGACTGCGCCATAGTACAACTTGAGCTGATCCTTGTTCGCCTGTGGCAAGGACGGGAAATTGTGTTTGATTTCAAAGACAAATGCTTCGACAAAGTCATTGAAGAAATTAGCCTTGTTTGGTTGCTGTAACCGTCGTCGTTGACCGCCCTGCCGTGCTTCAGCGGTGACGAGGGGAGCGCCATTGTCACCATCCCCAAACAGCGGATTGAGACTGGAACACCCAACACAGGATACATTGGCGGACCATTGACTAAACGTAAATACCAAGTCGTTTCCAGCTTGTGCATAATTAACATTTTGGAGTGCCACATGATCGAGGATGCGTTGAAACTCATCCGAACAACCCCCGGCAAGTCCATTGTAGACGAGTACAAAAATGTCTTGTAGTTCTTGTTGATTCTGTGATGCAAAGTCAAGAGGAAGTCCTTGAAGAACAAAGTCTACCATTCCCGCCTTGACTTCCACCAAATCCGCACTGGTGCCGTCGCACACAATCGCCATATTAGTGTCGGCTGACGTTGTACTATTGTCGTCGGTGGTAGTAGTCGGTTGTACGGATACGGTTGGTGATTCCGTGGGCGCGGCTGTGAACTTTTGAAAGTTGAGAAACGTGGAGGGACTGGCCGAAGGTAACTGCGTGGGAGCCAGGGACGGATCGATGGACGGTGTAGTGGTCAACGAGGGACTGACCGATGGTGCCAAAGTCGGAAGTCCGATTGATACGGGAACGACACTTGCATTTGTGGTGGTGACCAGAGACACGTTGGTATGAACAGTAGTGGCATTCAGGAAGGTGGCACTGTCCGCCCCATTATTGGTGGTCAATAGGACCCCTACGGTGACGGCAGTGGCCACAGCTGCCACACCGAGCGCGACTCCCAATTGTGTGGCCACCGAGGCGTTGGCTACAGTAGTCAAGATGCCAGCAGTGGACGAAGAAGACGAGCCTGCTGCAAAAGCAGTTGTTCCGGCAGTGACGGACTGTCCAGCAGTCTGGGATGCCGCCAACGCCATTTGTTGTGAGGTTCCTTGTGCGGCACTGTAGTCATGAAACCATATAAGCAAAGCAAGAAAGAATGAAACATGAGGGAGGTGAGTTGAGTCGGTCTTTCAGTAAGCAACCGACTGCATCACTGCTTGACTTGACTTACAGAAATGTTGGATTTGCAACATTAGCCATGGATTGTTGTTGTGCCAGGAGCCCTCCTTGTCTAGCATGACTGGCAGCAGCTCCTGCAGAATCTTGCAAATCATCAGTATCTGCCCCAGGCAAGTGGTTGTTGTTGGCATCCTCCCCTTTGTTTCCCTTGCATTTGTTGATCAGTTTGGTAATCAATTTCATCAATGCGAGTACTCCACATCCCATCAAGATTCCGTAGAGAAAGGATCGTCGGACTTGTTTTTCCTTGGCTTCGGCCATGTCGACGGAAGATGGATCGTCTTGACTGTTGAAACTGTCACTCAGCTCACTCTCCTCTTCTTGGTCAGCGTGTGATCCTTCGCTTAAGTCTTCCTGCTTGTCATCTTGACCGTTATCACCCTTATCCTCAAGAACATCATCATCCTTCAGGTCAATGTCTACCAGGGGGAGATCCAATGTCTCTGTATGTGTGTAAACATCGTCATCATCATCATCAGACGATGCCATCCAGCCAGCACTAGAAGTTCCAGTAGAAGTGTTGTTCATGTTGGACGTGTAATTGTGAGCTCTCTGGGTGGCATCCAGGTCCGTCTCTGATTCCACTAGTACTGCTGCCGCTGCTGCTTGGGTAGGACTACCAGCTGATTGCTTGTCTTGTACAGAAGAGGATTCAATACTGGAGTCTCCTGCAGAATTCCTAGCAGCCAGCCAAGCCGGAAAAGATCCCAAAGAACCTTCTTCAGTCTGCTGCAGTTCCATGGAAGTCTGACTGTGCTGACCTCCGCCATGGCCGTACCGTTCTCTTGGGTCCTCTATAGGAGGATCTCGTCCCATGCTATGCTGCTGTGTAGGCTACCGTTCTTCTTATTATTATCACTGATACACTGTATGTGTATATATGTACTGTAGCAAGGATAGCTATGGGTAAAGGTATGCTACCTTTCTCATTAGCAGTGCTACCTAGCTAGCTAGACTGTGTTGTCTGTTGGGGTTTGTTGTCTTGGTGCGGTTTGTTGGTTGTCTTGGTGGTTAGTTGGTTGTGCCGCTGCTACTCCCGGTTCTCCGTTTTCTTCGGGGCTTACTTCACGTCGATGCCTCCATGATTACACAATAAATCATGGACAAAAATAAATGAACAAGAACCCACCCATTTTACAAAACAAAGACTTAAAAAAGTACGTTCCCCCACAAAAGCTTACTAAGACTAGTGACTCGAAGACTGTATAAAAGTATACACGAGACATGTGCAAAGGTGAATCTTAGTAAGAATAGATTTAATGGAAGTCACGGTACAAAGTGGAGAACTTCAATTACCTAAAAGCGCGATGAGGCCTATTGTGACCTGCATGTCTGGTCTTGGGGCTTTTTCACCTGCGCTGCATGGTCTAGTAGGATCTAGCTAGGAGCGTACGACTGTATGCGAACCCCAGCCCCAGCAAGCATTGACCACCAAGTCGCTGCAGATCCCTTCCGTACGGTAGCCATGGCAAACCCACCGTACCGGTGCAAGAGTCCTACAAGCACATGGTCGTTGCGGCAATGCCAATAAGCGGGGCAAGGGTACTTCCTGTTTTGGCTGCCGATAGATGCCTTCCCTGCGGGTTCATGGTGGACGAAAAACCAACTACCCAAACTAGCTAGATCTAAGAATAACGCACGCTTCCAGGCAATAATGTTGGGTTCGTTGCACATAGATTGCTGTGGCGAACCATTTCTTCGATTTTGCTTACTTTAGCCCAGCAACGCATCACCCAACCCAACAATCGAGCAACCGAGACTGTTACCAGGTAGCTCCGAGGAGGAGCAAAGCAAGCTGGGGGGAGAGCTCGGGTGTGTGCACTGGGAGATACTGGTACCGTACTATAGTAACCCTGCCTCCTACATGTACTAGCCAGGTTTGTCCATATTTCGTGACGGATCATTTAGTTAGTCCCATGGCCCTGCACTTGGTGGTGGACGGTTGCCAGTAAATGTCGCGGATTAATCTCTTCATTATTAGTTTATATCTAACTAAGTTTTGCCCAATAAATCACCCCACCCACCACATGGATCGTGTTGCCTCCAAGGAGGTACCGTACGGTACAGCGTACCCACCACGCCATCTCCAAGGGGGCTGGCTGCCTTGATGACCAAATCTTCTTGATCGAGCCAACAACCGGTTGGGGCTGCTTTGGCATGGACTCGGAGCAGTACCGGTAGGGTTGGGAGAAGAACTGAGAGATACTCTGGTGCTGGACAACTACGTTGGAATGCAACCAAGTGGATAGAAGGCAAAGTTTTCTTGAAATTCGGCATTGGAAGAAGACCCACAACCCATGCAAGCTCCTGCAAACTCTCCTGTTTCTGCAAAGCTGTAGAAATTACATCCATCTTTGTGGTCACACAGCTTTTGGCAAGTTGCTAGATCTGTGCTGCTGTTCTCAACAAGCCTGGTGCTGCCTTCTTCACACTTCATGTCCTGTTGCTTAGAATCACATGCAGCTGCTGGACTGCTGTTGCTCGGTGCAGAGCTTGGGTTGCTAATCAGAGCAATGCTGGGATTGGAACTCAAAGAAGAAATTGGTGTGGAGGCTGGTGCTTGAAGAAAACGGCGACTGCTGCTGGGTGCTGCACTTGATTGGCCGGGAGCTGCACTTGATTGGCTGGGAGCCGCACTTGACTGACTAGGAGCTACACTTGATTGGCTTGGTGCAGCACTTGATTCACTGGGAGCTGCACTGGGGCTGCTGCTGGGGAGCACGCTAGGAGATGAACTTGGTGTGGAGCTTGGTGCTGGAACAGTTGGAATATTGCTGGGGAGAACACTTGGCATGCTGCTCGGAAGGTCACTAGGGCTACTGCTGGGAAGCACGCTAGGAGATGAACTGGGGCTACTGCTGGGGAGCACGCTAGGAGATGAACTCGGTGTAGAGCTTGGGTTGGAACTCGGAGAAGAACTTGGGTTGGAGCTTGCTGCGGCTGGAACAGTTGGAATATTGCTGGGGATAACGCTAGGCATGCTGCTCGGAAGATCACTGGGGCTGCTGCTGGGGAGCACACTAGGAGATGAACTCGGTGTAGAGCTTGGGTTGGAACCTGGACTTGGTGCAAGACTGGGGTTTTCACTGGGAGTAGTGCTAGGAGAATGAGACGAGCTTGGTGCTGCACTCAATGTACTTGGTACACGACTGGGGGTGGAGCTGGGAGTAGAGCTAGGAGAACGAGAAGAGCTCGGCGCTGCACTTGTTGAACTTGGTGTAACACTGGGGGCGGAGCTGGGGGGAGAACTAGGAGAAAGAGAAGAGCTGGGTGCTGCACTTGAAGAACTTGGAGATTGAGAAGAACTCGGTGCTGCACTTGGTGCAAGACTGGGGTTACCGCTGGGAGCAGAGCTGGGAAACTGAGAAGAGGTCGGTTCTGTACTTGGTACAACACTGGGGGTGGTGCTGGGGACAGAGCTTGGAGAATACGAAGAGCTTGGTGCTACACTTGGTGCAAGACTGGGGAGTGAACTTGGAGATTGAGAAGAGCTTGGTGCTGCGCTTGGTGCAAGACTGGGGATACCACTGGGAGCAGAGCTGGGAAACTGAGAAGCTGTCGGTGCTGTACTTGGTGACAAGCTGGGGTCACTGCTGGGGGACAGAACTTGGAGACTGAGAAGAGGTCGGCACCGCACTTGGTACAAGACTGGGGCGATCACTGGGGGCAGAACTTGGGGATTGAGAAGTGCTGGGTACTGCACTTGGCGCAAGACTTGGGGTACCACTGGGAGCTGTGCTAGGAGATTGAGAAATGCTCGGTACTGCACTTGGGTAACTAGAGAAGCTCGGTTCAAATGATATACTTGGTACAACACTGGGGTTGGAGCTGGGGGAAGAACTTGGAGACTTAGAAATGCTCGGTGCTGCCTTGGTCGACTAGGGTTACCACTGGGGGCAGAACTCGGAGATTTAGAAGTGCTTGGGGCTGCACTTGATGCACTTGGTGTAAGACTGGGGGTGAAGCTGGGGGAGAACTTGGAGACTGAGAAGTGCTCGGCGAAGCACTTGGTCCAAGACTGGGGTTACCACTGGGGGCAGAACTCGGTGATTGAGAAGAGCTCGGTGCTCACTCGATGCACTTGGTGTAAGACTGGGGGTGGAGCTGGGGGAAGAACTTGGAGACTGAGAAGTGCTCGGCGAAGCACTTGGTCCAAGACTGGGGTTACCACTGGGGGCAGAACTCGGTGATTGAGAAGAGCTCGGTGCTTCACTCGATGCACTTGGTGCAAGACTGGGGGTGGAGCTGGGGGAAGAACTTGGAGATTGAGAAGAGCTAGGTGCTCCACTGGATGCACTTGGTGCAAGACTGGGGCTACCACTAGGAGAAAAACTAGGCGAATGAGAAGAACTAGGTGCTCCACTAGATGCACTTGGAGCAATACTGGGGCTACCACTGGGGGAAGAACTCGGAGATTGAGAAGAGCTTGGTGCAGCACTTGATGAGCTGGGTTGAAGGCTTGGAGTGGAGCTGGGGACAGAACTTGGAGAATGAGAAGAGCTTGGTGCTCGACTTGGGCCAGCAGTTGGTTCCCGAATAGACGGTTGGTTGCTTGGACTGGTGCTTGGATTTGCGCTTGGGGCAGCCGTTGATGGACTTGCTGTTGTAGGCGTAGCTGTGGGACTTCCTGGAGTCACCGTTGGACCCAGAGTTGTTGGGCTTGCCGTTGTGGGTGTAGCAGTAGAAGGAGTAGCGGTTGAGGGCGTAGTGGTTGTTGGGGTGGCTGTCGATGGAGTTGCTGAGGGACTACCAGGAGTGCCTGTGGGACCTGCAGTTGTTGGGCCAGCTGTTGTGGGTGTAGCTGTTGGGGGAGAAGGAGTGTTTGGGGCGGCTGTTGATGGACTTGCTGTTGTAGGCGTAGCTGTGGGACTTCCTGGAGTCACTGTTGGACCTGCAGTTGTTGGGCAGCTGTTGTGGGAGAAGGAAGCGTTGGGGCTGTCGATGGAGTTGCTGAGTGGTAGTACCAGGGTGACTGTAGGACCTGCAGTTGTGGGCCAGCTGTTGTGGGTGTAGCTGTTGGGGGAGAAGGAGTGTTTGGGGCGGCTGTCGATGGACTTGCTGTTGTAGGCGTAGCTGTGGGACTTCCTGGAGTCACTGTTGGACCTGCAGTTGTTGGGCAGCTGTTGTGGGAGAAGGAGCGTTTGGGGCGGCTGTCGATGGAGTTGCTGTTGTGGGAGTAGCTGAGGGACTACCAGGAGTGTACTGAGACCTGCAGTTGTTGGGCCAGCTGTTGTGGGAGAAGGAGTGTTTGGGGTGGCTGTCGATGGAGTTGCAGTTGTAGGGCTAGACGTGGGACTACCAGGAGTGACTGTAGGACCGCAGTTGGGCAGCTGTTGTTGGGCCAGTGTTGTGGGAAGGAGTGTTAGGGTGCTGTCGATGGACTTGCTGTTGTGGGAGTAGCTGAGGACTACCAGGAGTGACTGTAGGACCTCAGTTGTGGGCCAGCTGTTGTGGGTTAGCGGTTGTGGGAGAAGGAGTGTTTGGGGTGGCTGTCGATGAGTTGATGTTGTGGGTAGTTGAGGGACTACCTGGAGTGACTGTAGGGCCTACAGTTGTTGGGCCAGCTGTTGTTGGGCAGCGTTAGGTTGTGGAGAAGGAGTATTTGGGGTGGCTGTTGATGGACTTGCAGTTGTAGGGGTAGATGCGGGACTGCCAGGAGTTACTGTGGGCCAGCAGTTGTTGGGCCAGCTGTTGTGGGAGCGGTTGTGGGAGATAGGAGTGTTTGGGGTGGCTGTCGAGGAGTTGCAGTTGTAGGGCTAGACGTGGACTACCAGGAGTGACTGTAGGACCTGCAGTTGTTGGGCCAGCTGTTGTTGGGCGTTGGGGAGAAGGAGTGAGGGGTGGCTGTCGATGGAGTTGCTGTTGTGGGAGTAGCTGAGGGACTACCAGGAGTGACTGTAGGACCTGCAGTTGTGCGGGGCCAGCTGTTGTGTCTAGCGGTTGTGGGAGAAGGAGTGTTTGGGGTGGCTGTCGATGGATTGATGTTGTGGGAGTAGTTGAGGGACTACCTGGAGTGACTGTAGGGCCTACAGTTGTTGGGCCAGCTGTTGTTGGGCCAGCTGTTGTAGGAGAAGGAGTATTTGGGGTGGCTGTTGATGGACTTGCAGTTGTAGGGGTAGATGCGGGACTGCCAGGAGTTACTGTGGGACCAGCAGTTGTTGGGCCAGCTGATGTGGGCGTGGCAGTTGAGGGCGTAGTGGTAGTTGGGGTGGCTGTCGATGGAGTTGATGTTGTAGGAGTAGTTGAGGGACTGCCTGGAGTGACTGTAGGGCCTACAGTTGTTGGGCCAGCTGTTGTGGGAGAAGCCGTGGGCCTTCTAGGAGTGACTGTGGGACCTGCAGTTGTTGGGCCAGCTGTGGTGGGAGAAGCTGAGGGACTACCAGGAGTGACTGTGGGACCGGCAGTCGTTGGGCTGCTTGTAGTTGGGCTTCCAGTAATCAGGGTCTCACTGATATGAACTGCTGATGTTCCTGTTAGGCTAGAAAAGGCAGTAACAAAGTCAGCTCTTTGTGTGGCACTCCCCAAGAAGGGATTGGCACTTGTCTCATCCACCGTGACAGAAAGTTCCAGATGGAAGATTGCATTTCCAACTTGTAAGCCAATCTTCTGTGTTATGTTCACATTGGTCACAATTGCAGCACACGTTGTTTCCGATATGAAATCATTAGCCCTGACAAAATTCGAAGTCAAGATATCATCTTGGACAGAAGAGATGTCATTGGTAAACCCAATGTAGTACGTGGTGGTGACGGATGCATAGCCACAAGTTGGGGCAGCAGTTGGAAGTTGCGTTGATGGAGAAGATGTTGTGGGGCTACTACTGGGCTGCCCTGGTGATACTGTTGGTGTTCCTGTAGTTGGTGCTGAAGTTGGTGGATTAGTTGGAGCTCTTGTAGGTTGGCCTGTTGGCGGTTGTGTGGGTTGGTTGGTTGGCTTGGATGTGGGGGCTGTTGTAGGAAAGGGTGTAGGCTGTCCTGTAGGAGCTGGTGTGGGTTGGCCGGTTGGGCGTGACGTTGGAGATGGTGTTGGTGCTACAGATGGATTCGGGGTTGTTGGAGATGCACTGGGACTTCCCTCCATCACTGTTGGGCCCAAGGTTGTGGGACTTGCTGTGGATGGAGTTCCCGTAGGTGATCCAGTAGTGGGGTGTACTGTAGTTGGTCCAATGGTGGTGGGAGAATTAGTGCCGGGGCGGGTAGTTGTGGGGCTACTCGTGCTGGGACTTGCACTGGTTGCGCCTCCGGTAGTTGGGGAATCAGGGGTGGGGACAGCAATAGTCGGAACATCCAGAGTGGGGATATCAGTAGTTGGGGCATCAGGAGTGAAGCCAGTGGCCGTTGGGCCGACAGTTGTAGGGATGGCAGATATTGGAGCTTGGCCATTTGGATTCCCAGGCGAACCAGTTTGTCTTGAAGTCGAACCTCCTGGTTGTCCATTTTCGGTTGGCGCTTGGGATGAAGGTCCAGCAGTTGTGGGGGCCAATGGGGTTGGCTCCTCCTGTTTTGATGGGACTGACGGTGCTTGCGTTATAGGTTCAGCAGTTGTTGGGGCAGATGGGGTTGGCTCTTGTGTCGATGGGGCTGCTTCGTTGGGTGCCCCAGTACCAGCTTTAGAGTCAGAAGCTTCTGTGGGTGTTGCTGCAATAGGTGATCCTGTGATTGGCATGGCAGAGGGGCTTTTTGACGGAGTACCACCGAGCCCCGCTGAAATGGATGGGGACCGATTTGGAGAGCTGCTGCTGGAACTTGGTGATAATGACGGGGCAGTCGACATCAGTACTGTGGGGGGATTGGATGGCCGGTAGGAGGGCACTGGTTCTGTAGGCGACTTGGTTGGCACGGAAGTAAAAGCAGTAAAGGTCATCCCAACCGGAGCCGCAGTTGGAGCACCGGTGGTTTGCGTCGTTTTGTCTGTGGTGGCATCATTCATACTGGTCTCTGCAATGACCTTACTTGGGTTGTTGGGATCCACAACTGAGCCATAGAATAAGCGAACACCTCCACCTTGGTCGTCCTTATCATCCGTCGCAACACTTGGGAAATGCTCTTTGATTTCATAGATTAATGCCTCGACAAAGTTGGAATAGAGGTGATTCTCCATGAGGATGGAAGTTCCCGTGAGTTCGTCCAAGAGACGACCTTTTCCCATGTCCGTGTCTGCTTTGGAAGCTGACCTTTCTGTGGCGATTGGTTCCTCAAAAACACCACCAAACAAGGCATTCTCATCTGGACATCCTACACAAGTCACAATCACTTTCCACTGCGTATAGGTGTAGACAACTGTCGGCCCCGCTTGGACAGTATTAATATCTGTCAACTCGACACTATGCGCCACTCGCAGATAGTCTCCATTGCACATTCCCGAGAGTGCATTGTAGCTGAGCTTGAAGATTTCTTCGAGTTGCACTTTTTGGGCTTGTGCAAACCCGTGTGGTAGTCCTTGCAATACAAGATTGGTGATGCCCTCTTTGAGTTCCGTCACTTGCTCAAAGTCCGTGCAGAGTGGGATTTCAAAGTCAAAGGAAGAGGAAGGGTCATTCCAATACGTAATGACAACATCATCCTCATCAGCAACCACACTACTACTGAGTTCGTCGTCCATTATTGTGGTCGCATCGAAATCAAACTCAGGCCATGTGGCGTTCTCAAAAGTAGTATTGGTAGTATTCTGCAGGATATCGTTGAATGTAGTGCTGAGGTCGAGCACTGTAGAATTGGAGGTGTTGGTGAAATTTGGTGCTCCCACTTGTGATGTAATGTTAGCCATGGTAGCATTCATAAGTGCTGTTCCTTCTGTTGTGGCCGCCATCAACACCACTCCGGCAGAGACAACGGTTGTCGTCACTACGGCAGTGCCACCCACAGCGACGGCCGCTTGTGTGGCCAGAGATGCTGACGCCACACCTGTCAGTGCCTGGCTCATAATCCCTGAAGAGACGGCAGCTGCTGTGACTGCACTGGTTGTGGCAGTCCCGGCGGCAGTAGAGCCGGCGGCAGCCTGGGTTGCTGCCATGGCCATGTTCTGTGTGGTGGATTGGAGTGCCCTACGGAACGGAGTGATCAAAAGACTGTGAGTGGACCAGGCAGAGTCGAATGAATGATGAATCATTCGGATTGAATTGATCTGTCTTACAAATAGGCTGGATTAGCCAAGTTTGCCGCCGATTGTTGCTGTGCTTGTAGCAGCATGGCAGTTCTGGCATTCCCAGCGACTTCATCTATGGCTGCCTCTGCAGCTTCCTGTGCCAGTTCGTCTGCCCCGGGCACATCCTCATCTGTATTAGAACTCCTTCGTCGAAACCAGCCGATGAGTTTAGACAATCCCTTCATGCAAATGATCACTCCGCACGCCATACAGATAGCATACAAAAGAGATCGTTTGACTTTTTGTTCGTTCACTTCGGCAATGTCGATGGAGGATGGATCGTCGTCCCCCATGGAGTCACTGATGACGGATTCGAGCTCTTGGCTTTCCTCGTCTCCGCAAGCTTCTTCATCGGTCTTGTTCTCATCTTTCTTGATGCTGCCACAATCATCTTCCTTGTCCTCTTCCACGCTGTGGTCTTCCACGGTGTCATCGTCGTCCTCGTCCTCGTGATCACGGCCAATTTCAGAGCGATTACTGGCTTCGAGTGATCGATGGCTCGCGGGGAGAGTTGCCCGGATAAAGGTCGAGTGTTCCCTGTCATTGCATACAATACAATAGAAAGACAACAACGGGTTAGCCACTGACTGTGTGCCACGACGGGCTACAGTAGGTGATGGCAGGACTGGCAAGACTTACGATGGTCCAACCAAAAATTCTTGGTCCTGTTCCATTTCGGGTGGATTCTGATTTTCGTCATGCTCATCACGCTCAGTCTCTTCTTCCTCTTGCTGCTCGTCCAAGTGAGAGTGGACCTGCCGTCTTGTCGTTCTGGTGGCTTCTTCTATGAGAAAACTCAAATGCATCGAGATGTCCGAGACGTCATCTTCGTCCTGCTCTTGCTCAATGTCCCTCACCGGCGGCCAAGACCGCTCATCGTTGTTGTTGTGGTTCTGCATGACTTGATTGACTGATCGACTGATCGACTGACTGGCTGATCGCTGCTAGAGGAGGCTGTTGGAGTTGTTGCTTCTGACAGCGTTGCCTTTTGCGTTGCCATGCGTTACGTTACTGTAGGTTGTTGCGTTGCTCTGGTGAGGTGCTGAGATCGGTTCGCGCGAGGTTCGAATCGAATCAAGAACTCTTTTGCTGGGTTTCACACTGTTTCACCGTTTATTTAACAAAGGCTCTCACAATTCTTGGACAGGCGATCACTTTAAGAGCTCTCTTAAGTCGAAATGTCCAAGGAACGTGGGGGTATTGTGCCAAAGTTGCTACTGAGAATACTGCATCTGTAAGTAGAAACCATAGAACAGCCAGTCAAATGCCTGGTATAATTTTTTCTGTCGTAACTGCTGTCAGTGTGTAGCAATACCGGTAGCTGTAGCAATAGTGTGAACGCATGAACTTGGAAGAGACTCTCAAGATCAATCGGGAATGGATCAAATTAAGTATCCATAAAGCCCTTGACTTCCTGTGCTCCTTTGCTGAAACATGTTACAGAAAGGTCGCCTAGTGGTTGGTCATTATGGCCTCAATTATATCTATCGTTCTCCTCCAAGCAAGTTTTCACAGGGTTCAGTCCCAGGTGAACTAATCTAGTCATTTCTTCCAGCATCTTCCCCGCTCTCGGCTCTCGGCAATTGACCCAGCTGCCAGCTACCGAGTTGCCGTATCACCGTAACATGCTCCTGGGACCTCGGGGAGTGGCTGGTGGCTGTGGCATGTGGCATAGGGAGAGTATCGACTACCTAGTAGCTAGCTAGCTAGCTAGAGCTACCAATAAGTCAATGCCTCAGCTGGGCACATGCAGCCAAAGCCCATTTATGTACCAGTACTTGCCGTGCCGTGCCGTACCGGTACCCTACGAAACGTTGCAGGCACCCAGCAACAAGCCAGGCTTGTGGTGGACCTAATAAAGCTGGCATGGCTACTAGCTAAAGCCAACTCGACAGAACAAGGACCAAAGTTAGCTAGATCTAATCCAGGACAACTTCTCACTATTAATATGGCAAGACTTGCCAAGAGCTGATGGGTGACTAGCTCATCCATGCAAGTTACAGGCAGCAAATCTCATCCAATCTAATCCAATCTCGAGAAAGAAACTTGGCAACAAGAAGTTCCTCTCAACAGTCAACAGCAGCCATGACAAAGGTGCGGAGTGGGATGGAGTCGTGGCTGGAGGAGTGGACCCCTAGCGAAAAGTCTTTCAAAATGCAGAGGAGCTCGTGCCTTCGTATGGACTTACCCAGAGTAGGCTGTTCCCGTACGGTACCAATCTCTAGACGATGAATGGTTACTATGGCTTAGAGAGAACTATGGGAAGGGGGGGGGGGTTGTACCAGGGGAGAGAGCAGAATGCACAAACGCGGGCCGAGCAATTGATCGAGTGAGCAGAGCAGCAGCAAAACCAAAGAGGGAGGGAAGGCATGGTGGGGGCAAGAAGGATCAAGGGGGGAAGACTAGCAGAAGAGATCGAGGGCACCACTCTTCCCCAATCCAATCCAATGATGAATCATCGAATCACTTTCTTTCCTTTTTACGGAATCGTAGCTTTTCCGACCCTTGTCGAGGGCCCGCACAACTATCTCCGGAAGATCAGCTCACTGTTGCGCTTGCACCCTTCACTTGGTTGAGCTGTACGCTACCAGCGCGCGGTACTAGCTAGCCTTTAAATCTCGGCACTGACTTGGCTGGAAGAATTTTGATTTTGCTGCACGGGAGGCAGGAAAGCGAGCTACGGTACGTAAGGGATGGTAGTATCCTACCGTACAGATCCCTACAAGTTGAATCTTTGCAAGGAAAAGACTGTCTCTCAAGTTTATGTTTTACCAAGCAAAGAGGAAGAAGAAAAACACTGGTACGGGCAAGAGGAAGAGGGGGCAGTCGCTGAGCGAAGATCAACTTTGACAAAGATGGGTATGGACGAAATCAGTGCGCCCTTCCAGAGCAAGCAACGCTGCTCCCATTGAATTCCCCACAGCGACTTTTAGGGGGGTCAGGCACCAGCGCGGGGGAGGGAAAAGAAAAAAGAAAGGGAGAGGGTTATCGGTTGGATTCCCAATTCCGAATCGGAGAGCCTGCAGGGCCTGACGTTGGTCGTAAAAGTCATAACGGATCCCACCAAATACTTATTAAAACAAGGGGAGTAGGCAAAGACCGGTCATCTCCCCCATGGGTAAGACGTCGGAAGAACAATAATATGTCAGCAAATACGTGTGGATACGTCACCAGAGAGGTTCGTTGATGTTGTCAAATTCAAATTTGCCGAACGCCAGCCATCTCAGTCGCCTTTTTCTGTTCCCAATCCTTTGCTGACACCAAACCCTCCCACAATTCGAAATTTCGACATCCGTCAACGACATCCGAGTCAAGTCAAGTCAAGTCGGTCAACAACATCTGCTGGTGTAAGAACAACAACAACAGGAGTCGACAATGAGGATCGCTACTAGTCCAAGGTTCTCGAAGTGGCTGATAAGTGTCAATGCATACCCATTCAATGAGTTGAGGGCAACAAGGCATGGATTCACGTGCAAGCATGTCGTCATTTGGGAGCGCAACTTCACCAACCGCCATGACTACACCTGTGTGCTCGCGAAGACCATTGATGTGTCCATTCTGGAGGATTTGATCATGCAAGGAGGATGCAAGCCTCTTCCTCCTGACATGACAGGCATCATGGATTTCATGTTTGAGCAGGGTCTTCAGAAGAGTCCACCATGGTACAACCATGTTGTCTCCACCCTTTCTGAAATGCTGGAGGGGTCAGAACGATGTGAAAGGAAGAACATCTTCATTGAGTGCATCTATTGGTTAGTGAAGGAAATGATTACCAAGAGTTATGACTTCAACTCCAATGAAGGACAGATTGTGATGGATGCTTGGCATGGGTATTGTTCGCACTGGTATGACTACAACAATCAAATCTCCTTCCAGATATTGACTTTGATGAGTGAGACTTTTGTGGATGATTGCATTGAAGACATTCACAACCTTGGATTCTTGCAACCCCACCATGCTGTCCATTGTGGAACTCTAATGTAAGTTAATGGCTACATTAGAAATGATTTTGAAGCATCTAAATATTTATTGATATCCATTCAATCGAGTCCGGCAGGTGGCATCATGAGGTGGTCTTCCTCTCCTATGAGTCAACCAGTGGCAGTATCGCTGACAGCAGCCATTTGGTGGAGGTGGCTGGAAAGGAGATGGCTGTATAGGTAGGAATTGCCGCATTTGCATGGCGAGTTGCATCATTTGAATCTGTTGTTGTTGCTGGTATAGAATCAAATCACCAACATACACATTTGTTGTTTGTGCCACAGCTTCTTGGGTTGGTGGTGGAGGTGGGGGTGGTGGAGGTGTTGCTGGTGGAGGTGGTGGCTCGATTGCTGGTGGACTCGGTGGTGGCTCGATTGCTGGTGGACGTGGTGTTCCAGTGCAAGCTGCACAAAGACAACAATCATTGGGTGCATACTTCTGCCGCTGTGGTTTGAATGCAACAATGAACTCTGAAAAGAACCTCTCTCCATTATCCTGTGGCAATGGCTCTGCATTAGGAAATGGTGCATCCACACCAGCAGCCTCTGCTAGCTCATTGAGGTAAGCCAACTCTGAATGGTTCCAGTATGGAACAACCTTTCCCAATCCAGCTGGAATTGACCTCCTTTCTTCCAGACTGATTCTTGACAGGAAGGCTCTCTTGTGTCGAATGTTGAGGTTGTATCTGGCTGTTCCAGCAAGGTTGAGGGCATCTGCTAGACTTCTTCTCATGCCACTATTGGCAAAATGGGCAAACTTGTCATGGAATGCTTCCAGTTTGGATTTTCCTCTCCTTGACAGATACTTAGGGAGGCTGTGCTTGGAGTTGGGCGATGGAAGGATTGTGTCATACATGTCTTCCAAAGGCAGTGGATCAGCCAAGTGAATGGCTTTGTCAACACAGTTCTCTACTGCTGGTTTGGTATCAGAAGTAAACAAGGTAAAGTTCTTCATTGGATCCAGTCGACCCTGTCCCGGCTGGCTACCATCACTGGCAGTCACCTTGTATCTGCAGAACCACTGCTGCAGCTTCTGTCTCATGGTCTCTGGTTCTCTCATCTTCTTCCTTAGATATTTGGAGTACCTAGCTCTGAAGACCTTGGAAGCTTGCATATCGGAGATCTCTGCCATGGAGTAGTGCTTTCCATTGGAGGACAAGAGGCCATGTTTCAATGCATGGAGAAGTTACTCCTCTCTCTTT